>JAWDHB010000437.1:0-84387 GCA_033439405.1 Fusarium sp. NFCCI 5145
AAAAAAGCTAGAAAAAAAGCTTAAGGCTAATATAAATCTAAAGTAAAAAGAAATTGCCTTTTTTAATAAATTTAAGGTATTATAATTACTATATAAGGAATAGCTATTAAGTATAGCAGGCTAGGCAGACTAAGTACTTATAGAGCTTGCTATAATAAGCCTATAAGGGAAATTAGTATATAGAGTTCTGCTAGGAATAGAAAATTGGTATATAGAGTTCTAGATAATATAATTACTAGAGGGGTAATAGTTATTAAGGTAATTTCGCGAGGTTCTGTATTAGGAGAAATATAATATATTTATAAGAGAGTTTGGCTGCCTTAAAGTTAAAAAGTTAATTAAAGTTAAAGGAAGTAATTACTTAGCTTATATTTAAATTAATTAAATTATATAACTAAGTATATGTAATCTCTCTGGTAATAGTAGTGACTGTAAATAATTAGTAAAGAAATAATATTATAATAAATATAATAATATGCCTTATTATATAATAGCAGGCTATTTTAAATAGGCATTATAATACTATAGCTATAATTAATATTAGTAAGAGGGATCAAAGTAAGGGAAGCCCGGCAGGTTAACTTACAAGAGTAGAATCTTAGTATCTTGGCTAAAGACTTATTAGGTATATTAAAGGAAGGAAGAAAGTAGAGGAAGCCAGCTGCCAAGCAGATCTTGCAGCAACTTTATATATATATATAGTATAATAAGGTTAATAAGGTAAAGCTTATTATATATAATGATGCTATAGAGCACCTGAGTTGGCTTTCTAACTTGAACGCATAAAAATATTAAATACCTCCTTTGTTCCTTAGAAAGACGACTTTCAGCATTAAATACAAACCCAAGTCGTCTAAAATGCCATAGACCGACATTATGAGCCGCAGTCTCCCTTAGAGTTACAGCAACTTTCCTGGCAACTATATCATTAGCCATTTACAAATTTCAAAGTCTTCATGGTCGGCTATAAGGGCCAATTACGGATAATACAAACTCCTGAGCCGTATTGGGAAAAATATTGTTAGAATTCGGTACGTGCGTTGTACATCGAGATGTATATAACCAGGCTGTCACAGTATGCAATGTGATAGCGCAGCCCAATCCCATGCATTCATTAGTGAAAGTGTTAGAGGGGCTATGCTATACATAGCCTACATAAGCTTGTGTGTCTACCCCTCATGCCATTTCGAATTGTTGTCTCTCTCTTTATTTCCTCAGTAGCGACCACGACTTCTATCTACAGTTTTGCAGACACCCAGGTTCAAACTGAATGGAACCTCTATCAATCTCAGCAAGCATCGCGGGGCTGGTTTCCTTGGCTGACCTCGTGTATCGAGCTTCAACCAAGTACGTGAGAGGCTTGAAAGGAGCGCGCGAAGAAGTCCAGAATCTTTCGCGTGAAATTCGAAATCTTTCTGTCATCTTACACAATCTCTCATTGATTGCCTTCGACCTTGAAGAGGGCCAGCGTGTTGATGGCAACCCTAGCACTCGGCAAATTTCAGGCCTTAAGCCACACCATTTGCACGATTGTCAACAACTCTTGATGAAACTTGAGAAGAGTCTGTTCAACAAAGAAGCACAGATTGAGTCAAAATCTAGTGTTGAAAGACTCCAGGGCCGCCTGAAGTGGCCCTTCTCCTCCGACGAGACGAAGGAACTCATCCAGGATTTGCAGCGCCATAAGCAAACAATTGACCTGGCTGTTGGGGCAGAGTCTTTGGACAAGCTCAAGATTCTCCTGTCTCGCCAATCAGACACCAATGCTCGGATAGAAAAAGTGCAACTCACGGTTGAAGAGCTCCTAAATGCCCAGTCCAAGGTCGCTGATGACAAGAAGCATAATGACGTCTTGAATGCTTTCCAAACAGCTAGCCCTTATCGCGAATTCGAGACGAACAGGAAACTTCGCCACGATCTCACCGGCCTTTGGCTTACGGAAGGACAAGACTTCCGAGACTGGTACACGACCGAGGGGTCGAGAATCTGGTTCACTGGTATTCCAGGCGCTGGCAAATCGGTTCTTGCAGCAGCTATCGTTGAAGAGTGTCTGAGACGCAATACTTGCAGCTCTGGCACCAGTTTGGCATATTTCTTTTGTACCTACAGAGATGAAAGTACACATAGCGTGGTTTCAATCTTTTCATCTCTATGCGCTCAGCTCGCCCTGCAAAATGAGCAAGCCTTTCGAAAGCTGGAAGAGTACTATGATGAGCTGAGATCGGATCGTTCTTTTCGACGAGACCCCTCTGCTGAGGGGCTGACAAAAGTCTTGCATAGTATGTGCACTGTATATAGCAAAGTATACATTGTTATCGATGGGCTGGATGAATGCGGCAATCATGCCGCAACAAGTGTCAGGAAACTGGCGGCCCTGACTGTATCTTCTGTCAGCGAGGTTATCAGCCTGGCTCTACTCAGTAGAGATGAGATACTCATCCGAGAAATCCTGGAGGATCGATTCTATAACGTCGAAATCGCGGCAAATACTGAAGATATCCGGTTATATGCAGCCTCTGAGCTGGATGAACGAATCACAAGAAGAGAGCTAAGGCTTAGTGATCTAAGTCTTAAGGATGAGACTCTGAATAGGCTTCCTGACGGAGCGAAGGGCATGTCAGTGCTTGATAATTCTCAGTGTTGATGCTCAGAAGATACAATGCTAACAAATGTTTAGGTTTCGGTGGGTGGCCTGCCAGTTGGATCATTTATGTGAACCGCCAACGGACAGGGCTCGAAAGCAAGCTTTAGACAAACTGCCCCCCACACTCTTTGCTACCTACGAACGTATCCTGATGAAGGTTGAAGAGCGTTCTGACGATATCAAACGAATGGTACAGAGAACCCTGCTGTTGATCAGTGCTCCTTCCCCGCATGCAAGGGACACACTTAGGTTTGAAGAAGCGCGTGAGGTCATCTCACTTGCAGACGGTTCCGACACCCTTGATGATGATGAGATTATGGAGAAAGACGAGGTTCTGCGGTGGTGCAGCAGTCTCGTTCGAACATCCAGGGTTGACTTTCATATCGAATTCGCTCATTTTACCGTCAAGGAATATCTGCAAGGGGCATGCCTCAAGCATCCAATTCTGAGGTTTTATGGAGTGTCTCCAGAAAGAATAAGCGAGGTTATTGGGCCTCTCTTCGTCCGCTATCTTACATTGAAGAACCACGAGCGTCGTACGCGAGATGAAAAAGATGAAATAAGTCGCATTATCAAGAGGCATAAGGATCGTCCCTTCTACGAATATGCCTCGATATATTGGCCGTACTACTTAAACTATCAGACAAGAACAGAAAGCCACTCTGCTCTGGTCAATGATCTCTTTCAACTACTCAAGACACCGTCGTTTTCCGCGTGTGCAATAGAGCTTATATATCACTGCATGGGCGTTGACGGTGACACACACAAGTATCTGCAGAGGACAGAGGACCCTTTAAGCGATGTAACTGCGTGTTTGACGATGATCTCAGCTGCCCTTCGGCCCGACTTCACACCTCTGCATCTGGCTGCTGCACTGTGGATGCCAGGTCTTTGTCGTCACTTGCTCAAAGAGAGAGCAGACCCAAACATGCGAAGCAAGTTTGGCACCCCGTTCCACTGCGCGCTTGGTGGCTTATTGGTTTTCACGAAGCAAACTGAGTCTATCGGTCCCCAAGTGGAACACTCGTACCACTTCTACTCGGGGGGCTTTCCCTTGGATGAATGGCGGACAGAGGCTCGAAGACAGACAGTAAAGTTACTTCTGGAAGCCGGTTCCAGCACGGAACTGCACTTTAAAACTTCTTTATGGGTCAGCCCAGTCTCAAGCCTGTCCCTTGCTGTTATTTACTCGAATACCCGCCATGGATTTGAAACAGTGGCTGATATTGTTGAAAGCGGAATCGCTATCCTGGACGAGGACCTACCGCATTTTCAGACTCATTATGACGCCTGTATCAAAGATTCCATCCACTCGGATTCTAAAGACCGCAATCGTGGAGCAGACTATGTCAGGCTTCTGGATATCATCGGAGACCAGGCAATGTCGGGAACGGCAGTATCGGTCCTGCGCCAGGAGACTATTACGCTTGTTAGGGAAGCCAGATATCAGAAGCCAAATTCAATGCTATTCACAACGCATGAAACGGCAGACAAAGAACTATCCGATTGTCTAGAGTTTTTGATAAAAGATAACGACGTTTGCAACATGGAACAATTTCTCGAAACTGGCCGGTCTGAAGTTGTTAGACGGGTTCGGTTCAATGAATGGGGGCCTGGTTGGACAGCTCTGCATCTTGCCACGTACTTTGATAACCTCGAAGTCCTCAATACGCTCTTGGAGTTCGGGCTCGATCCAAACATGGGTGCCACAGATGGAACGACCCCAGTACACTTGTGTAAGGATAATGACCTCATTCGAACCTTGTTGCAACACGGAGCGTCTACTCTTATACAGAACAGTGAAGGCACGACAGTGTGGCATTGCAGTTCAGGTCGTTTTTCCACATACCTAGTGGGACAGCTTCTTCAGCTCGACGACAGAGACACCGCGCTGCAACTGGTAACGAGTAAGAATGAAACACCAATATGCGCAGCACTGAGGTTGCATGAAGAGGAATATGTCTCCACCCTCCTGAAGTACTGCAACTCTAAGGAGTGCTGGAAAAGCAGGTATTCAATCTTCCAAGAAGCAACCTCCCAAGGTTCCTCGGCGGTGATAGAAGCTCTGCTGGAAGTTGGAGTCGAACCAGATGGCATGGATACTTACTCAGGGAGCCCTCTACACGGACTGAGCATGCATACCAATCTCGACTGCATCCTCATGCTCAAAAGGATATTTCCTTTGAATCAGAGGCGTCAAAAGTACAATCGAACACCAGCCGAGTTGATGTTGCTCCGATCTTTCAGAGGCGAAGTGAGACAGGAAAAGGAGATCTTCATAGCTCTGTTACCGGTCACTGTCCTGTCAAATGCCAGTCAAGCAAGCGCTCTGTGGTCCTTTGCATGCTCTACTGCGGTGCCAGCTGCTATGGCTTCAAAAGATTCCAAGTTGAGTAATTGGATCAGCTGCGTGTTTGACACACTGATGGAGCTCGGAATAGCACGTCTTTATGAGAAGGAGAACAATAGTTCGGCCCTGGTTCCGTTTGTGTCGGGGATTGATAATGGTGTCAACTGGATCTGCAATCAGGCGCGGCAATGTTTCAGGATCGGGAGACTTCCTAAGTGGTATTGGTTCTCGGATACTGCGAGCGAAATAGTCAAGATCACGAATTGCCTGACTAGCACGATCCATGAGCGGGGCCTTGCACGACTGCTGTTCGCGGCAGTTCTCCATAACGACTATAAAATGATATCTTGGCTCATCAAGAATGGCGTTGATATGCATTCGAAAGAAGATGGCTTCTCGCCTCTTGAATTCGCCTGTTTCCCAGAGGTTCAGATCGGAGAACAAGGTTTTGGTGTCCTCGTTGAACACGCATGCCCCGAGAAAATTGCTTTCGAATTGCATTATACAGCTGGACTTACAAGACGAGGGAATGGCTCTATGCCAAAGCTGAAGCGGCTGCTACAGGTTATGGTGGACTGTAACCTACCAATTTCCGAAAGATATGGGCCGCCTCTAGTTCACCATATCAATCAGGGTGCTCTGAATACCGTCGAAGTGCTCCTAGAAGCCGGGGCTGATCCCTGGGCTCGAGGCATCTTTCCCTTTGATGCAGCATTGGCTGCGGTCAAAGCTGGTCACGTCTTTATCCTCAATAAGATTGCGGCCATGTCCCATAGTAACCATCTGCACCATTGGAATCAAACCTGGGCCGACAATATTAACGAAAGATGGCACGCAGGCGGAAATGCCCTTCATCTAGCCGCATCAGGAGGTATGCAAGAATGTCTGGAATTTTACCTAAATCGAGAGTTTTTGCGTGACCTGGACGCCGTTGACCACGACCTCGAAACGCCCATGCACTATGCAGCCCGATGTAATCAATACTTCATCATCGAACTTCTAAGAGCCCGTGGCGCAAATATCGATGCCAGAAACAAGTTTGGAATGACTCCATTACATCTAGCGACTCTCGGGCAGCACCTGTCAGCTGTCTTGACCTTGATACAACTAGGTGCCAAGCACGAGGCTTGCGATGCAGGGCTTACTCCTCTTTCCTACGCGAAGCAAAGCCACGCGCAAGTCATAATTGAAGAGCTGGAGGAGTCGTACGGCGTGGGTGAACTGACTGATAACGGATCTATCCCCTCAAGGTGTCCTAGAGATCCAGGGCTAGAACTAAAGGAGGCCATCCTGAACAATGATATTGCCACATGCAAGTTGTTACACGCTAGTGGCATCTCAGTAGATATGGAGCTGCGAGATCCTGAGCGTGTTACTCCTCTCGCCCTAGCTATCTATCGACAGGGAGATCCTAGAATCATTCAATGGCTACTCGAAAGGGGCGCGACCGTCTCGACAACATTCCCCGAGCCCTATGTTGGTCGCTTCAGCAACGCTCTCGAAGTTGCCCTAAAACAATCTTCACTGAACTTCTTGTTGCCTAGCCTCTTGACTAGGTGCTTGGAGGAGAACTGCGAGATTCTAGATATGCGCTGTAGTCCTCTAGAAGCTGCCATCATGTTCGACAACCACGGAGCATTTGAGATTATACTGGGTTGGCTCCAGAACACATACATGAGACGGGATGATTCAACGTGAGCAATTTGACCCCATTTACAAGAACGAATGTTACTCTAACAAATACCCAAGAAAAATTGAATTTAGCGCCAGGCGAAGATCCCCGAGTTATAACAACATCACTACCTATACCAATCAACGGAACGTTCTGTGGCCTCATGAATCTGTGCTGCATTCAGCGGCGCGTTGTAGTACCGTCGAATCAATCAAGCTATTGGTTGACAACGGAGCCAACCTTGAGGAATCTAGCAGTTACAACGACACACCCCTCCATGTGGCATCCGCTTTCGGCTCTGTGGGGGTAGTCAAGTTGCTCCTCAAATGTGGTGCTCGGCCAGACGCGTTGAGTGCAATTGACTGGACTCCTCTCATGGTTGCATGTTCACATGCAAGATGGGAGGTTATGGAGACCCTCATTCAACATTCTCAAAGCGGCACGGAGACAGATTCTGCTGGAAGAAGTCTTCTACACATTCTCCTACAACATGCAGACGCAGAATATGCAACCCCAAACGAGAGAATCTTTCGTTGGTGTCTTGAAAAAGAAGCCGACCTTCATCGCGTGAATGCGCTTGGTTGGTCTGCTATACATGGCTTGCTGGTTAGCTCCAAGCCATGTTATTTATGGTCACTGCTTAACAAAGATGCTTACTTGTTGGAGCCTCCACGGATAGCTCCGTGGTCAGATAATCTTTTTGGGTATAATGTTGAAATAATTGCTACCTTGGCAAAAAGGCTACGATGCATCAGTTCATTGATGACCAAACATGACATGTATCATCTATCTGGTCTTGCAATCCCCGGCAATCACAGTCTTATGTGCCGAGCAGCATGCTGGAACTCAACTGAAGCGATCGAGAATCTAATTTCAGCGGGCGTGGACGACCTGGAACACAGATGCAACGACCACGGTACTCCTTTGGAGGCCGCTATTTCTAGGCTACGGATCGAAGCCGTCAAGACCCTGGTTCGGAATGGTGCGCAAGTATCCTATCAACTTGGTTCTTCGAGGGACTCAAGGATTAGCATGGCAAATCCCGAGTTCGTCATTCGCCAGTGGCTATTTGTTGGTCGCTATCTTGAACACAGGGCAATTGCAGACGGTACAGCAAAGGACGCAGTCCAAGTTGGAGTGTGGAGAGGACCACGAACCGCGCAAGTTGTACTTAGGTGGGAATGGAAGAAAGCTGGCGATAAGACCATGTTGGAGTATGCTTTACGAAGGCAGAAGATTTTGAGAGATCTGAGAGGCAAGGTTGTCAAGCCAGTGGGATGGGTCGAGTTGCGATGAACTGGGGAGCTGACGTGCGGCCAAACCACGTTGAGAGCAATTCCGAAGAGAGTGATCATACTGACTTTAGTGCCTTTCTTATGCCATGCATGTATCTGGTTACATTTAGATAAACCATTACCATCTCCATCTACACCTATCCACTACACTATCACCAAGGTCGGCAATCCTCCTCCTCCGTACACGTCAAGTTCAGCCTTATGGGAATGGGAATACGACTCCCACTGCAGCGCTGACACCAGGTCAGTCAATTCCTCCTCCTTTACAACTAGCGATTTATTCTCAATAAGACTCTTCAGTGTCTTCCCGTCGTCATCTGTAGCGTTGCCGGGCCTCTGCTCGGGGAGACTGATGCCCTGTTGCCACTTGAAGTAGTTGTCCTCATCCCATATCCTCTTTACTTCTCGCAACTTGATGTGATTGTCCCCATAGTAAGATATCTCATGCGCCTCTTTCGTGAGAGTGTCGTCGGGAAAATTGATAAAGGTAGCACCTGGGTTCATGGCAAACTTGCTCAACTCGGGCTTCATGGCCCCTAAGAACTCTCGCATGTTCTTTTCGAGCCACTTGTCTTCCCACTGGATCATAATGTACGCGTTGTAGACACAACCGCGCCAGCGGAACGCCGTTTCATCTTGATTCTTTTCGTTGGCTGCCCCGCCTGAATGGATAAACGTAACCTGTAACAAGCCTTTGTCACCTTTGAAGAGCTCCCGGAAAATATCGAACCACTCTCTTATGATTTCGAGTATGGGTTTGATCTTCTCTGGCTCGTTCTTGAACACAAAGGAGGTGTAGATCTGATAGCTTCGGTTGGTAGGGAAAGATTTCTTGGTCTCTTCGATCCATTGCGCCGCTAAGGTTTCGTGAAGAAAACGTGTCGACTTTTCTGGCAAGGAACGGTCTCCAATAAGCTTCTTTAGGTCTTCATGCTGTTTGACCTTTTCCTGTCCAGGTAGATTCCAGTCGTCAATTTCTTTCTTGAAGCCTTTGTATTTGCCGTTGTAATAGACAGGAATTCGAACACCAAGCACACCTTTCTCATCTCCTAGTTCGCAGAGCCATGTGCTGTCGATGGTCATGTTGTTGCTCCAACTATGAGTATAGAAGCTGTTCATGGTGGTCATGAATCCATCCATGTCTTCGTTTTTCGGATACCAGGTGAAGCGCCCGGCAACTACAAACTCGCTCTCCAGCTTCTTGACGTGGAGCTTCATTTCGGTCACAACACCAAAATTGCCACCACCGGCTCCTCGCAGAGCCCAGAACAATTTACCCTCCTTTGAGTCAACTTTGTCATCACTTGAGACTGTGACTTGACGTCCGTCAGCAGTAACAATTGTGAACTCCTTCACCGTGTCGCAGCCCATGCCGAAGCTTCTGGTGAAGGGAGAGAGGCCACCGCCTAGCATAAACCCGCTCACTCCCACAGTGGGACATCGCCCACCATTGACGACATATCCATCCATGCGCTTGCTGACCAGTTTCTTGTACACATGAAACCACAATGCGCCGCCCTTGACAGTAACAGTCTGTTTATCGTCGCTAAGGCTGACCTCGTTCATCAGGCTTAGCTCCATGAGGATGCCAATGTGAGCCGTTGAGCCTCCAGCGTAAGAATGGCCACCATTCTTAATGGTGATGGGGATCTTGCGAAGCTTTGCGATACTGACGACATCTCGCACGTCGCAAGCACATTTGGGCTGGACAACACAAGGGGGGTTGGAGAAACGGTAGACAAGATTAGCTGTTGCGATGTAGCGCTCATAGTCATCTTCCCCGGGCTCGTATACCGGAATTCTTTTGGCCCGGAACAGTTTGATAGCCTGGTCCATTTGCTCCTGGGTGTATTCAGGCTCAGGGAGAGTAAGGTGCGACATGATGGATGAAAGTGGCCGGGTCCAGTCAAAGACTAAGTAAGGCACGAGAATAGTGGAAAGTGAAGAGTGAAGGAACATCCAGATCCTCAGGGTAAAGCTCTGGCTTTATATCATACTTGTAGCTAATACAGGACGAAGAAAGCAAGGAATTGATAGATCGTTTTCTCATACACGAATCACATCCCATGGCCAATCAAGTTATTCATGCTCTTTGGCCATTGGACTGCGTCACTGCGTGTGGACTCGGGGAAGCAGGTCTCACCTATTGTGGAATAGCTACAGAGTTCAGCTACGCCTTGTATAAATTATGAACGTCACGCTTACTTATTGGGGTGCCTGTCTTTCCCTGAATGAGGGGCTGATAGCCTACTTCTCAAGGAACGGGCTTGCATTCTATATCACTTGAACTAAGAAGGCTAGTTTTGAAGTTATGTCCCGGGAACAGACGAGACAAGGGATCTTTGAAGTTGAATTTATAATAGTTTGACTACCCGAATCCTGCCTAGCTAATTAACCCAGCGTGTACTATTGAGGGATCTTTGTCTAAACACAGCAGCAAGTGAGGGGTTGTGAATCAATGGCGGGGCGGGAACCAATATTACAACAGCGCTATCACATGGAATCAATAGTTCAATGCAGATCCGCCACTTCTGCTGAGCCGATCAGAAGTGTAACCAATAAGATTTTATTCACAAATACCCCTCCTTTTTAGCTGTATCGATGAGAGATACACGGGCCTCTTGTCCTAGGAAATAACTTCCATGGCAACTACTCTTCCGGCTTCCTACCCCAAACAACGCGTTGTTTGTAGTAAGGGTGGTGTTTGCCTGAGTTGACCTCCTTACGAGCCTGCGCAAGATAAACGTGAATTTCCGACTCTGACCAGCCGATGGAATTAGCGACAAACAATACAAAGCCTTCAGGATCCGAGAGGAATGCAAGGCGACCAAACTCGCCAAGTTCTTTCAGTTTAGCATCTTTCGGCCAGTTGCCGATGGGGGTCTAGCCTCTCGTGTTAGTCCTCCTTGCAGGGAGCCGGATCTTGCAATTGAAAAATAGATACGAAAGACCTTGCGTACCTTGTACTCAAACTGCTGGATATCAACAAATCCTGCAGCCTCCATTGCTTTCCGCTGCAACTCCTCCTCATAAACCGTAAAGCTCATACCAAACCTTTTAGCACCCTCGATAAAGATTTTTCCCCATTGACCCAACGCTGAGCTTTCCTTGACGGTATCATCATCGCTAGTAATAATCCCTGACGGCTCAAAGCTTTCAACCCAGCCACCGGGCTTACAGGTCTTGTATGCCTCTCTAAAGAATTGATACCAATCAGGGATACTGCCGATAAGCCAACGAATATGGATGTAATCGGCTGAGCTCTCTGCAAAGGTCCACTCCTGCGTACAGTCCTCAATTTCGCTGGTACATATTTTGTCAATGCGTGTCAAAGAGGTCTTCGATCGACTCACAACTTGAGATTCGGCGGCACCCATGATGGCTGGATTGGAGAAACATCGGTGCCAATGACCTCGGCATTGGGATATTCATCGGCAAAGTCCCTGCAGCGGGTTAGTGTCTATCATTTCGAGTCGTCAACTTGCAACCTACAAAGCCCAAATACCTGTTTAAAGGTAAGTAAACGAACTCTTTCGAATAAAGCACCAAGATTCCATGTTTCACTTACCAGTTCCCGTTCCGATATCGAGTACTTTCTATACGAGGCACGTTAGCCTTCAACGTAATTTGCAACGAGTGAGAAGTGCTAGTTTGAAAACACTCACTGTAATCTTGCTTTTTTCGATCGGTGCAAGATGGATCTTGCCTCCAATGCCTAGCGTTAGGCAATGATGGCTATCCGAAGAGTGAGCAAGCACAAAGCCACTTGGAATCACTTCACTTACTTGATATCGAGCAACTCACTCTGCCGCTCATCGTTTGCCGCCCTGGTCTGGTCAGCTTCGCCCAGAGGAAGGTTCGATCAAATTCGGGTTGGTGTGACACCTGAACTTTGATAAAAGATAAACTCAAGAGAAAAGCTCTTACCAATACTGAGCATTTCCAATCTCGCGATGATAGGTACGGCCATGAAGCTTCCGATACTCAAAGATGCTTGAAGTCACTGAGTCTGTTGAAGATGCGAGGCTCTGATTGGTGATTGAGTCGGCATCGTCATGCTGGGCGTTGTCCTCTTCCTTATTCAGAGTCAGTATCAACCAGACCTATCGAAGTTTCAGATGAACTGGAAGTGGTCGTGTCTCACCGCAGCAAGTTGCTGCCAATGTGCAGCAGAGAGAATGCCGTCATCTCCAACTTGTGGGTTTTGAGGCGGACTTTTCGAGGGACTTTTGGAAGGGCTCTTGGCCGCAGGTGGTGTCGACATTGTGAGTCTTATCAAATCTCTTGTAGGAGAGGTGCTCTAGAGTTTCGGGAACTAAAATAGCGGCGCGAAGTCTGCGTGGAAAAAAGAGAGAGAGGAGCAGCCATCGATGCGGGAATTTGCTGTGAGCAGGGATAACCTGGCCTGATATGGGACGGCAAATCAACGTATCCAAAGTGGGGGATGCACTGCAACGCAACCGATGCACTGACCAGTTGTATTGGGTTATGGGAGACTTGGGGAAGGACAATCACGACAAGCAGTGTATGAATCAACTTGGCTAGCATGCATGCTGCTGTCCATGCCCTCCCGTCTATTGATTACGCAGCTGAGAAGGCAACTTCCTGTTACATATTACTATAACTACAGTTACAGAGACGTAGCCAATATCCTTAGGATAGAAAATACCCTGGACCAATTTGGCGGGGGCGAGGGAGCTTGGGCCCGGGGATGGGTTGGAATTGTAGGGTCCTCGTGGCAAACAATTTAAGCGATTGGATCCGTAGTCTTCAAGATACTATTGTAGGATTGGGCCGGAATTAAGATCTGCCGAGTGATAAGATAAGATAAGACAAGAGACTTTTCCCCCCCGCTCACGGCAGCTCAGCTCACACTCATCGGCAGTCAGGTTCAACATGGCCGACCCATGCCCAAGGGTGCCCCCTCGCCCTTCTACATCTGATAGAATTGCTATCCCTGAGCCTTATGACCGCAGTCAACGGGCAGTCTGCAAACAACTACGTCAAATCCACAAGTCATGCGGCCAGTGGCCTTGGGACTTTCTTCCTGGCCGAATACCAGATGTGCTGGATAAACACATACTGGGGCCTCTTGTTAAGGCTGTTCAGTTGGTGTCTGATGATGAATACAATGTCACTCTATCAGAATTGACCGAGTGGCTGATGGGTCAGAAGACAGATTGGGTCTTGACATCAACGCAGTCCGCCAATGCCTTGGACTGGGTCATGTATACCCACGACAAGAGAGCGAGTAGGACGAGATCCTCTGCTAATGATGAGAAAGAGAGCGGGAGAGTGCCCTCTCGAACTAGGAAGAGGCAACACTCAAGTGATGAGGTGACACTTGCACGACTTTCACGGCCAGACCCGCAGTCGCGGCAGAAGAAGCGCTCGTCTGGTACCAGATTGTCGACCGCTGACAATGTGGCTGAGGCTGAGGCCCAGTCTGAGCCGGAGCCGGAGCCAGAACCCGAACCTGAGCCTGAATTTGAGCCTGAATTTGAGCCCGAATTTGAGCCCGAATTTGAACCTGAGCTTGGGCCTGAACTTGAACCAGAGTTGGACCATGGCATGGAGATGGATGTGGATGACAACGACCCCAATGGCAGTGCTGGTGAGAATACCAACATCAACACAAAACTCAGCGAACCTGACAACCAAACGCTTGACGTGAGTTATCCTATTCCGTTACCACCAGAACAACTAACCATGATCCAGGAAGCCATTGCAGCCTCGTCTCGTCGCCTTGAAGTGGCCCGTGATAATCTAAAAGAATACGAGGACGATCTGGAAGCCGAAAGAGAATCCTTGAAAGCAATAGTCGCCTCGCTTTTAGAGGCGTCGGAGGATCACGAAGCGGCTATCCAGACATGGAGAGATGCCGTTGTGAAGGCAGACACCAACCAGAACGAACTGAGACAGTTTCAAAACCTCGCCCAGTCTTTCTCACGCGAAACACAAGCTGCTTTAGAGCAGCACAGCCAAAGCTTGCAACTTCTGTGCGACCAATCAATAGACGCTGAGAAATATGCCGAAGACGAGCTACGAACGCGACGTCGCGAATTCTGCATCCTCGAAGAGAAGAAAGATGCAAAGGAGGGCACTATCAAGAAGATATCAGCACGCATTAGGCGATATCAAGACGACATTGACGCGGAGGAGAGGAAGCATCAAAGGTTGATTGCGGAGCACTATCTGGAGCTTTTGAGCAATGATATTATACAAGGCATTTCCATTGCTGACATATCATATGCGAGGATTCTTGAAATCAAGTTAGAGCGTGACCAAAGGATTTGGTATAATGAGAGGCAGACGAGTCCATAGAATAGCGATTTCATTTTTGTTTTAAATTAATTTATGCAGCGGCAAATAGACTACTGGGTTTGAAATGAGGCTCTATTTTGCTTAACAAAGTGTTCTGCACAGGTTGGTGATCCATCATTGGAGGACTAGTTTAGACAGTACCGCCAGTAAAGGTTGAGGACAAAAACTATGGCAAGATACTGGGGGTTGCGAAACCGGTTGACTTCTGGGCCTATCTGAGAACAGAAGTCGATCTTGCCTGGAACCAAACCAACATCGCCTCTAATGGAAAGAACATTTGAATAGAAGCCCCTACTAGGGATCTCATGACCTTTCAAAAAATATTCAAGATACATAGGTGCAGTGCGGTATTTCCTCTATATCTGCATCCTCTTCCCCAGTCTGCAATAACAAGAGGCATAAATAGGAACGTCCGAACTTTCTAGAGCTTTTTGTAAGCGGCCTTCGATCTGCTTGGCCTCCGAATTTCTTCCTAGTCTAGACAAGCTTTCGTGAAGGCCGTGCAGTGCCCAGACATTATCAGGGTGCCTCAAAGCTCGGGGGATGTTGTCGTTCATTCCCAAGTCTGTCATATAAACCTCAACTGCCTGCTCCAAGTGTCCCTGTTCCATCAGCAAAGCACCGTATGCATGGCGGGTTGGCTGCATCCATCCCCAGGGCTCGTCGTAAGGAAGGCTTTCCTCTCGACGAATGGCCTCTCGAAGGTGCTCAAATGCGACATCATAATTCTTTCGTCGGTACTCTAGCTCGCCATCAAGCATTGCCTCAGCCACTTGAAGGATATCGAGACACGTGTTGTTAAAAAGAGTGCGTGAGGATGGAACTCTCCCCAGGGATTCGTGGAACAGTCCTCGGTGATGTTCCGATTCTGTTACTTTACCAGTAGCAGCAAAGGCTACGCTCTTAGCATATAAGATGATGGACGTGGTCATGCAGTATACTCCCTCGTCTTCTGGTAGCTTCATATCGATCAGGTCCTCCCATCTTCCAAACCTGATAAGTATATGGGCTCGAAGGCTCAAAAATGCTTCGAGCCAGTCGGCCATAGGCGGAGACTGGATTTGAAGAAGACTCAATGGGATAGTAGACTCCAACTGAGCAGCAGTGTCGATGCAAACTTTGAACTGGCCCGCAAGCATACCAGCATAAACCCGAAAATGAAGATTGTGGCAACGATACAGAGAATAAAAGTTCAAGGGTCCAGCTTTAGATAGAAACTTATCATCAGCTTTGATTGCCTCTGAGTTTGAGTCAATAGCTGCTTGGTAGTGTCCACAGAGCACATCCAGGTGAGTTGGCATATGGTGTAAATGTCCTCCGTCGGGTACAAGTCCACGGAGGTGGTTTGCCGTTGAAAGAGCAGCTTCAGGTGTAGGGGACATCTCCATCAGATGAATATACATATGCAGTAATCCGGGATGGTCCAAAGATCCGTCGAGCTTCAAGCCATTGTCAAGCAATGATTTGATCTTCAGTGTGTGAGCTCCAGCAACAGGTTCTCCTGTTTTTAGATCCCAAAGATTCCATGGGTTTAAGTTCATCAAGGCATCCGCGTATATCGTGATGACATCCAAATCGTCCGGAAACTCTCTGTGCACTTCTTTCATTGCATTGGCGAAACCTTGGTTCCAACTAGAGCAATGATCTGAGGGTTCCTCTTGTGGATAGCGGTGCTCAATTGCTTTGATAAGGGCTCGCTCAGCTGGAGTGCAGGCTGACATCTTCGCCATGGCTGTGCGGGCGGCATTGTGGCCACGCCGCACTGCATCCGTCAGATCTTTGTTATCGAAAAACGCCCACGGCTTGTTGTAGTTTGGGCCAAGACTATACGCCAACCCCCAGTATGCCATTGCGCAGTCGGGGTCGGAAATAGCAGCTTGCTCGAAGCAAAAGACAGATTCCTCATGATTAAATGCATATGCCCATATGAGTCCACGGTTGAACCAGGTCTGGCTTTCGGGGGCAGTAGTTGAGATGGCTCGTTTGTATAAGCCAAGATCAAAAGGATATGGAGATGACATTTCAAATAGTGGCAGTTTTCCCGGTGGATGGCCAGGCTAACGGTAGTAATGACAAGTACTCAAAGTTGCCTTCCTCAAGATGAGTCATTTCCTATTGGTGGCTAGATATTCCCCTCATGATGTCACGGGACCAGAATCCTATGGCCTCCATTTACCGTTAATATCCGCGGGACTGGTTCAGAGAGTATTGCACCTAAGCCACTAAAGTCTAGAGAAGCTGTGGACGGAATACATCCAGAAGTTAATAAGAAACTAACCTTAGTGAGACGTCAAATTCCAAGGAATCAACTTTCACCTCACAGTGATCCTTTCTCTCTGAACTTTGCCTTCATCCACAAGATCCCAAATCTCACCCTTCATAAAATCCAATACGAATCCCCCACCCACCAAACTAAACAGTCTTTCCTGCAATCCATCGTCTAACGGCCATGGTGTCGCCTGTCTGAAGATAAATGGCGTTCTGGCGCCTTCAACAACAAAAACCTCGTCTCCTATTTGGGCCCTGTCAGGTGCAAGACCAATCCGGCCATTACTTAGAATGCAAAGTCTTTTCCCGTCGCAACGGCTCATGATCCGGGACTTTTGTTTCTCAAATGTCCCTATACCTCTAAAGATCTCCGTCAGGGGCATCTTTTCTTCCTCACCTCCGGTTATTTCCCTAAACACAACCCACTTCCCTTCGGCATCTTCGATAAGCTCTCCATTATATAGCAAGATATCACACATTGCTTCTTCGGCAACCTTCGGATAAACAACGTCATCGAATGCAAGAGTCCTGGCAAATAGCGAGAGAGATAATGGGCCGTTTTTCCATGCGTCGATTTCTTCCAAAGGTGTATCTTCTGGGACATCATTGTTCCTGAGATCCTTAACAACATATTCAAGAATATCAATCCCGACTGAGCCTATTAGCAAGATTGCTAGGTCAGTATATACCTGTCTCACAGAGTGATTGTAGTTGACCTGAATATTGAGACGGTGTTGGTATATGCTCAGGTCCCTGAGTTCGTCCTCATCATATAGCCATCTTTCCTTTTGTAATCCGTCCTGTTTCAGCATTTCTTCATGCCCTCGATTCAATAGAGGGAGAATGGCGTATAGTTTGTCTCTTGGATCAGTGACACCGCAAGATCTCGTGTCTCCCAGTATCTTCAAGAGTCTTCCACCGTACGCCAGGAGACAAATCGACTTAGTGAGACAGCATAATCAACTGAGAAAGGGAGTTTCTCTATCCATTTTACATTGACATTCCAATGATGAAACGCTTTGAAGCTTTCCCAATCTAGTTGGTAGTCGCCGCAAATAACAGTAGCTTTCTGAGCGAAGGTAATCTCTTGAAGCACCCAAACACGGGAGAACCACGGCCTCTTGAACAAATTGCCTACAGCAGCTTTAGCTTCCACGACAGTGTAGTGATCGTCATCGGACGGTTCATCAAGTTCACGGATGCATCTCATGGCTGCGTCGCTTTCAGGCGTTCCATGTCCGAGATAGACGAGAACTTGTGAGGCATTCTGGTAGATCCGACCCATAAGAGGCAATTGGTGATTCTTTTCCGAGGGCAAGTCTTGATCAATACAAATTGAGTCAATCCAGAGTGTTCGAGGTTCGGTAGGACTTCGCAAACTACTCAGTGCAGCGTGACAGCTGTCCGATATAAATGCATGAGTATATGTCTCATCTTCACCTTCAACACAAATCAAGACAAGATCTTTCACATCTCCCCAAACATAGGAGACGGCCTCATAAGGCTGAGCGTCACCAAGGTTGGTGTTGAGAAGACATAACGTAAGCGGCATACCAGCACGTCCCGGTTGAAGGGAAATCAAGCGAAAGGAATCATCCTTGTCGAGTACGTTCTTTGTGTAGAGGGGTTCCGAACAGGTGTTCATTTTATTACAAAGCCTTTGGCGTTAATGAGGTGAGTGCTTGCATTCATGCCCAACCCTCAGTCAGCATTGTTGCCTAGCTTCGTGGTGAATGGGTTAACCTTGTTCCGAGATCGGAACATCTACGGATGGTAAAAAGGCCCTCCTCCCTGCCTGTAGATCCTCCCTCTGTACGTCTTCAAAGCTTGGCGGTGGTGGCTCATCCGCAGGGGGTCTGATCCAGGACTCATCTTCAGGTATCTGAGAATGCCTAGCAACAGTCCCCGAGGCCTGATCTCCTGGGGACGTGTTTGGGCTAGGATGTCTTCGTTCGTCACTTGGCATCAATAGTGACAAGGGCGAAATTCCGTTGGAATTGAAGCACTGACCCCCAATTTCCACCTCTACTGCCCACCTCAGCTTGTGTGTCACCTCCATGTTGTATGTACAAAATGAAGGAGTAAACTCAGACTGTGCAGAGGTCCATTCGCTTGGGAATCTCTTCTCTTGCGATCCGATACGGAGATTAATCATCTCTCCGATATCAATAGGACTCCATTGCGTCGTAAATGGAATACGTATACTGCTACCAAGTTGCAGTTGGTCGATGGCGTGGGTAACTCCAAGATCAACTTCAGTGTCGTTGAGTTCAGCTGCTAACCCATCACCAAGTAGTCTCGTATGGGTCACAATGGATACGGTAATCCCGGTTAACCTAACATCCTGCGGTACGTCCCGGATTATTTCGGTCGTTTCTTTCCAGTCTGGAGACACCAAGAGCTTGAAAGGGATTGGTGTTGGGTTGTCGAGTTGAAGAACCGTGGGAACTTCCACAAACAAGTTGAACTTGAAGATTGGGCTGAGAATACGTAGGCCATCTTTTATCGATTCAAACACTGATGATCGGGGTTTTCTCAATATTGGAATTAGGCGTCTGCTTGATACGCTCCGGCCAAGTTTCCATCGTTCTGCTTTCATATCGGCGATAGGAGGGTTAGGAGATAAGTGTATGACTTTGAGAGGAAGTGAGGCTTCCACTACAGTGTATCCGTAGCTAGCCATACTGAGTTTAGCTTCAATGACATACTCGATAAAAGCCACAGGATTTCTACCATCGCCAAGTGTGTATGTCGGTGGCAGAATGTGATCAGGGTTCCGCAAGGGTATCCAACTTGGGAATCTGTTGTTGTAATTCAAACGGGGATCAACATATTTGGGTAGATCTATGGCAAATGGCCACTCCTGCTCGGATTCACCAATTCCAATGTGTAAGGGGCCTTCGTAGACCATTTGTGAGTTATCACAGGGCGAAAGCAAGTCGAAGCGTCCACGGTCGTGAACAGGGTTACCGTCGAGAGGTGGTAAAGTCCACAATCTTCCATGCAACGATATGGTTACTGATGAGTTTGGACTGATGGTATGAGTTTTTCGAAATACAGATCCGGTGATAATGTCACCGGGAGCGTATGAATCGTGGTCGAGACGGATGCCCAAGGATGGACCGGACTTGGTGAGAGTCTGCGGCATGATGGATCCATGTTAGGAGAGCGGAAGATAGTACCAAACATATCGGATATATTATATTCAAGAGGTAGCTCTCGAAGCTTTATATACGACTTCAGTTGACTCGGCCAGCCTCGTCGTGCGGCACAGCAGTGCTGCGCCGTGGTTCGCGCATAGAATGCCAAGGCTGAAACTTTAGCCCTGTCCAATAGCCAGACTCGGTATTATGGATCGGACATAACAAAATGACAAGCATGACCATTCTCGAATAACATAAGCCAATGAGGATGATATTTCAGTTACGCCAAGACGATACCCATGTATTATCGTAAGTTGGGTTGTTATCACCTGATGTAAGTCAACCCGGTTTGGGACAGAACCGATACACGTGATAGAGGACCAACAGCTGGACTTTTTTTGTCGTCACCCATTGGAACTAACCAGACGTTAAGAGCCTAGGTTAGTCTCTCAGTTTATACCAGATTTCGCTTTATTAATTCATCGCATAGAATGTAGCAGTCCTATAAGAGTTATTTATAGCAAATGGAGAGATACAATTGGTATATGATAGATAAGCTATCTGATAACGTCTTAGATCTTTGATACAGGATATCTGTAACTAATGCCTACTACGTTTATGATATGAAACTCACAACCGGAACCAATGTCTTTCATACATCAGCGACCGTGGTGTAGTGGTTAGCATTAACGCCTTCCAAGCGTTAGAGAGGGGTTCGATTCCCTTCGGTCGCATTTTTGCAGATTAATTCTCTGGAGCCACGCTCATCACATCATGCTCGCGGTTCAACTTCCCACACTGGAGTTTATCTTGAGGGGTTCGATTCCCCTCGGTCGCATTTTTGCTCTATCTCACTTTTTTCCCTGTCAGTAAGTAAGTAGTACACCTATCCATAAAGTTATTACAGTGATATACCCCCAGTGACCGGGTCCAAGTGGACGAGCGACTTAATGTTAGCGCGGCTTGACGCTTGGAGCTCGGATGAAATGGCAAGAAGCAGTGCAGTGCCGGCCATAGGAAACCAACATTAGATCCATCAACTCGAGGGAAGCAAGAATTAGTTTTCAGCAGCGTGCTAAAGTTTGCACAGCGAATCCAAAAATTAAAGCATCCATCTCCGTCCCCTAGAATGCAGCGCCCGGTTGTTGAAAGGCATATGATACTACCTACCCTGTAGTTCTCACGTAGCAATACGAGATTTACTTTAGATGAATTCCAGAACAACAACAGTGGACTAACAAATACACTCAGTTTCGACATTAAAATATTTCAGCAACCACGCTGTTTTAGTCATCCCTGCTGCATTACATTATCGGAGATACTTTAGTTCACCTTCGTATTAGTAGGACTGAGCTCTAGTGTGCAAGTGCTTGGATGTGTATGGAAAATGGTGGGGTTGGTCCTGTACCTAAGGCGCTGGATCACTGCAAAAACTTGAACCTATCATTCTGGTGGTAGATACTTGGTAAGCGTCGTGAGTTCAGTGTAATTAATAGTTATGTATGCCTGGTTATGGGAATGAGCGTGATGCTTTAATTGCCTTCACTGTTAAGAAATCAGGTCCGCAAGGTTAAGCTGCTGAATTCATGAAGAATTCCACTATCAAAGATCTTTTTATCATTGCTGCTTTATCAGCGCTGGAAAGTGTAAGTGACATTTAGCGGCAATGAATGAGAAGTACCTAGCCCGAGATTGTGGGGCTGGGACTTTTCGGTCTGTTAGTGTTAAGATTTGCCAACCAACCCTGGCTTTGTACTTCTCTCCCTTGCAGGGCAATGGGTCTCGGGGGCTGTGGGCTCCAAGTTGGCTGAGTGGCTGGATTCTGAGACTGTGGGGGCTCATAGACATGGGCAGATGGAGAAGCTGGTATCTTTAGTGGAGGGTACATGCGGGAACTTGTGAAAGGTTTATGCGGACTTGTGCAGATACGAGCGTCGCAGCCCTGTTAATCGAGGCCTGCCACTCCTCTCCTGTAGCCCCCACCTAAAGTGATCAAACAACCACTCACAGCTTTCGCGGTGGAAGCGAGGGTCACGTTAGAAACGCGTAACTAACGCAGCTAATTGGCGTGCCGTAATCAGCCAACTCTCTGCAAAGGGTTTATGCCTTATGGAATGGAATGTTGGCTGACTGTGAAAGTGCTCGGCGGGGTACTGTAGGATGTTGACCCTCCTCTGCTTGATAGTAAATACAACTCACTTCTTAACAAGCATTGTCCATGAACGTGGCTAGGCAGTCTTGATTCCTTATCCTCATCGAGATTAGGCACTGTCATTTTGCTCCACTGTTGGCCGATCATGGCCGATCCAAAACTCTATACAGTTGGCTGGATCTGTGCTATCGAAGCTGAGCTTAACGCAACTGTCTTATTCCTGGATGAAGAGCATGATCCCCCGGACGAGCTCCCAGTGAATGATAACAACTCGTATGTCCTAGGTCGGATCGGTAAACACAATGTGGTTGTTGCGGCTCTACCGTTTGGTGAATATGGTCTAACTAGTGCGGCAACTGTGGCCCGAGACATGGTACGGACATTTCCCAACGTGAGGGTCGGACTGATGGTTGGCATTGGTGGCGGTGCACCCACTTCATTGAATGATATTCGATTGGGTGATGTCGTCGTCGGCTCTCCTGGATCTGGTACGGGTGGTGTCTTCCAGTATGACTACGGCAAAACTATCCAGGATTCAAGCTTCGTCATAACAAGGCATCTCAACCAACCACCGCAGTTTCTGCTCACAGAATTGAACAACATCAAAGGCCAATATACCCGCCGCGGTCATAACCTCGACAATGCTGTCGATGAAGCTCTTACAAATAATCCAATTGAACTGCCTGATTATTACAAGCCACCTCATGGGTCCGACCGACTTTTTATGTCAACCTACAAGCACGTTAGAGAGGGACAGGATTGCTCAATCTCATGCACCGACAGCTCGCAACTAGTGGTCAGAGAGGATCGGAAGCAGAGTGGCCCAAAAGTTCATTTTGGAACCATCGCGTCTGCTAACCAACTCATGAAGGATGCAACAATCCGGGACCGTCTCTCGTCCGAAAAGAACGTCTTGTGTTTTGAAATGGAGGCGGGCGGACTTGTGAATCATTTCCCCTGTCTTATTATCCGAGGTATCTGCGATTATTCAGATACTCATAAGCATAAGGCCTGGCAAGGTTATGCAGCCATGGTAGCTGCTGCATTTGCGAAAGACCTTCTGCATAAGATAGCGCCAAATAAGGTGGAGGCTGAGAGAAAGCTGAAAGATGTTATTGAAATGGTTTCTGGTACTAAGTAGGTTCCTATACATACTTCACTTAGCTACTTCTACTTGTCTTGGTTCATATACTGATTATATATTCGTGAGCAGAAGTGAATGCTATCTCTGAGACTGTTAAGGATACATATGGCGATCTTCAAAACGCCCAGGCACGCGAACGTTTCAATACTATCGTCAACTGGATGAAAGCACCTGACATGTCGAGCAATTTGAACAAAGCGCTCGACACTCGCCAAAAAGGTTCTGGCCAAAATTTGATTCAGGGCAAAGTTTACCAAACATGGAAGAGTCAACTGAACTCTTTTCTCTGGCTCTATGGAATTCCAGGGTCAGGCAAGACGATTCTCAGCTCTATTGTCATTGAGGATCTAAAAACGAGCTCGAGCCATCATAATGTCATATATTACTACTTTGACTTTTCTGACAGCCAAAAACAAACCTTCGAAAATGCTCTTCGGTCTCTTGCGCGTCAACTATACTGCAAGTTCGAAAATGTACGGATATTTTTGGATGTCCTTCATGATAGTTGCATGATGGGCCAAGAGCAACCTGGCATGAACTCACTGGAAGCTGTTTTCCTCCAGATGGCCCAGTCAATCGGGGAACTGTGGATTGTACTAGATGCAATTGATGAGTGTTCACCAGACCAACGTTCCACTAGAGTTCTACCGTGGGTCAAAAGGCTATCAAGCTCAGAGCATTGCAATACCCACATTTTCGTTACTAGCAGACTTGAGCGTGATATTGAGAATGTAATTACGGGATGGGAATGCGACAAATGCATTCTCTGTCTGACGAACAAACTTATCGCCGAGGACATATGTGCTTATGTGAAAGCCAAAGTCAGAGACCCCCAGAGCAAACTAATGGAAAGATGGAAACGTCGAGATGGTGTTCTCAACGAGATTGGAAACGTCCTCCTCAAGAAAGCGAACGGAATGTAAGATCCTGATTGACCTCATGGTATAAGGCTGAAACCAAAAATAGGTTCCTCTGGGTCTCTTGTCAGATCCTCACGCTAGAAGACTGCTTGGACAGTAAAAGACTTTACGAGACGCTGAACTCTCTACCAACTACTTTGGATGGCACATATGACCGAATCCTCAAGGGTATCGCAAGGCATCCACACATGAAGGATGCAATCAGAGTTCTACAGATGCTCGTGTTTTCAGGAAGCAGACTTATCCTTGAGCAAGCCGTCGACGCGATCGCGGTCAATACAGCAAGACGTCCCTACTTTGAGGTGACAACCCGAATGCCAGCTCCTCTAGACCTCGTATCCTGCTTCTCTAGCCCAGTAAACGTCGTGAAGGACAATGGAGAACTTGAACTTCAGCTTGCTCACTTCACCGTCAAGGAATATTTGAGGTCTGAAAGATTACCTGCGGAGTTCCAGAAACCGCTGCAAGAGATGATTGCAAGATCATCTATTGCAGAGATCCATCTAGCTTATCGATTAGACCTCAGAAGGAATGTTGAAGGCTGTGGGCATCTTAGCCGTGAACTGTCGAAGTCAGCGGTGTTACGAGGATACAGGTACCCATATTTCCAACGAACCAAGAAGCAGAACGCCGCCATTGGACCCGTACGCAAGATACGATTAAGCTTTCCCCTGCTTGACGTTAACCCAAAGGACAATGAATGGGTTAAACATGCTCAGTTTGCTGAAGATGGTGATGACTCTCAACGACTTCAAGGGTTTATTTGCGAGTTCTTCGTCTCGGGCTCAGACCGTGAATTGCGGCATAAAGTCTGTGCAAGTGGCATATATGGTATACCGGACACACCTAATGCTCTTGTCGAAGCGGCGCAGTTAGGTCTAGCCACCCCAATCTCAGCTCTAGTAGAACAAAAAACGGACAATGAAGTTCGCGGCAGGTCTCTAGAAGCTGCCTCCAGAGAAGGGCACATCAAGGTCGTGGAATTACTATTGGATATTGGCGTCGATGCAAACACCAATGATGGAGCAGCACTCTGCGCGGCTGCAGTAGAAAGACGTGAAAGAATTATCGGAATGCTCTTGAGAAGAGGCGCTGATATCAACGCCAATGGTGGCAGTAACGGTACGGCTCTCCAAGCCGCCTGTCGTAACGGACGGAATAAGATGTTTCGGCTCCTCCTTGAAAATGGTGCTAGTGTTAATACATAGGGTGGTGAATTTGGCACTGCCCTCCAAGCGGCATCACACACTCAACAATGGGATGTTGTTCAAACGCTCCTTGATTACCATGCCGACGTCAACCTACTGGGTGGTAAATATGGCAGTGCACTTCAAGCAGCTTCTTTTACGAGGAATGAAACTGTTTTGAGGATGCTGCTTGGAGCAGGAGCAGATCCTAACGTATGGGGAAAGGGATGGCTTGACGATAATGGCAGCGCTCTGTACCTTGCCTCTTGGCATGGTTATATAGATATCGTGCGGTTACTTGTCGATCACGGAGCCGATGTGAACGCCCTGAGCGGGGATTGCGGTGCTGCTCTCCAGGCCGCAGCCATTCAAAGACATTTGAAAGTAGTGGAAGTGTTCTTGAGGTAATCATCATACCCTCGACATCTGCCCGAGGAAGAGTACACGATCAGAAGTCTTTCGGCTTTGTTCAAGCACAGCCACAATAACTTCAGTGCCTGACAAAGAATTGCTTGTCCAATGCTCACGGGCTCCAGACGTTGATCACTTTCCATGATCCATTTCTCAAGCCACCACGAAGGCGATTTCAGAAGGTTCTGCTTCACTGCGTCATCCTCCATCGTGCCTCTTTAGTAGACTAAAGCTAGACTAGACGCATACCCTTATAGCCAATCAAATTACAGCTGCTTGCAAGATTTTCTGAGGTCTTCTGATGATGTAAGAACGGGGAAGTCGAATTTGTTTACCACGGCTTTTCCATCTTGGAATACCTCACGAGTGAGTTCCCCTCATCTAGAGTATTTCACTGCCAACCTCGTTTGCTTTCCAGCTCACTTGTCTCTCTATTTTCTTGTCATCAGCCATGGCGCCTAACCCCGATTATGTGTACTGTACGATATGCGGAATGGCCCTTGGGAGTGACACAGTTGCCTTAGCTGGTCCCAATTGGCCCGCATCCGATGCTACGCCTGAGCCTCTAAAGGTGGCCGACCAGGATGTCATTCGTTATGCCGCTGAAGTAGACTCTTACCCCGGGAAACTATTCATCCTCCCCAAAAGACAACAGGTGTATCTGCAACACCCGTACGACGCTGATCGCCAAACCGACGAACGGCCGAATGTCGCGACAGCCGAAATGTATATAGGAATTCATGCAGCTTGCGAAGACATTGCCAATCGTGTCATCAAAACCTCATTCAGTACCAAAGTTTGCTCGACTGGTGACCTATGGTTAACGCTTGAACGCCGCTGTGCTAGTGATCTTGGTCGTCGACGACGACAGCGACCACAACCAAGGGATATGAATTATGTTCCGCTTATTCCTAACAACCCGCCTGGTCAGCCGCTCTCACTCGGATTTGACCGCTATTACGTTCCTTATCACTGCATTGAAAGATGGGGTGACGATTGGGAGGGATGGGTAAGTTTGTTATCTCGTGATCTCGTTTCTGGCTCTATATACTGACGAGTTTACGACACAATAGTGGGATGAGGACCCAGTAAAGATCCCCGACTTGACATCTCGGCTGATCTCGAATCTCGAGCAGCTGAACGATCATTCTGTTGAGGGCTCTCCACAAGCATCGTCAAAGGAGATCAAAGAACATGTCTGCAACTTTTTCCAAAGTGATCAATTCTCTCTTGAATGCGAGTATACTATCTCTCAGTCTATTTGGAAAGAGATCTTCTTCCAAATCCCCTTCCTCTGGGATCTTGATGCTAAGGCTGTATATGATAAGACTGGCTCAACTTCGAGGGATATCGAGAAGTGGAACTGGGAAAAGCTTACTAGGCAGGTAATGAGTCCTCCGCACCCACCACCTCCTGATGCAGCTAGTTATAGGGACGAGGGCATATGGGATTACAATGAGGTCGGGCTGGATGTTCCGGATGGATTCAATAACCGCCGACGAATTTGGCAGATTTTGGAGGATATGCGCTTGAACGATATACAGGGCTCCATTACTGTCAGCGGACAGATTGATTAAGCAGAGCATGTGACAAGAGTTCTTCGGCAAAAAACCCTTTATCCAGTAATAGTATCTTGATTAGATGAATACGATTGCTTTTTCTCTTTGCCAGTACCTGTAATGCCGGGATGTAGAGGATCTGACATGGAGTGAATACCGCGCTTGGTTCCTAATGCATGCCTAGACATTAGTCTTTCCCTCGAGAAGATGGTAATTTGCAGGCACCTGGGTGGCTGTTCATGCGAGTACCAATATATTTTCCCTCCAATTATCCGCATTGCCACATTCAGTGTCTGCAGTACGAGGCAGATCTTTATCTTCTTCTTGACTAATCTGCTAATAGAGGAATCGTGAGATTGCACATATTTACGGATATTTGAGTACTTGGTGACAAGTAGAATAGCCTAGCTCAGTAGTAGGTACTGTAAGCTAGATTGGGCTTGGCGCAACCGGTGAAGCGGTTTAAGCGATATTGTTACTCGATAGAGGAAACCAAGCAGGGCCCCCTTGTCACCAAAGCCTCAGAAGGCTCAGATGAAACCGTAAATCATGTACACTAGCTGAATTGAGCAAGGGTTATCAGCCCATGCTACCAGCGCGTTGGCCAACGATCAGATTGACTGTCGTTGTGTAACGCCTGAAAACATACCCTCTGCAAACCTAAGTAATTTTACCTTACCTCCCCCATCAAGATAAATTGTTAAACCAAGCTCTAGTTACTCTCTCGACGTACCAACAATCATGAGCGACAAGACCCACGAAGCGCGAGGCGTCATGCGATCAAGCGACCCTTTACCTCTCACGGTAGAAGAGCTCACCGCTTCTTGGTTCACCAAGATTCTAAAAAGGCCGGTCAAAGACGTATCCGTTGTTGAAACAATCCACGGCACAGCTTCCAAGATCCTGCTCAAGCTGAGCTTCGACGATGAGGATGCCGCGATGAGAGTCTGCGTCAAAGGCGGCTTTAACCCAGCTCTTTTGGCATCTCTTCCCTTCATGTTCGCTGTCTATCGCCTCGAAGCCGAGTTCTATCATTATCTCGCACCGAAGCTAAACATTCCTCTTCCTCGTACGATCTTCACCGGCACCGATACCGTCAATGGACAGGGCATTGTTATACTCGCCGACCTCAAAGCACAAAATTACACATTTGGAAATCCCCTCGAGGCATGGCCTGTTAGTCGGGCAAAAGCAAGCGTCGAGCAATTGGCTGCACTGCATGCCAGCACTTGGGGAAAGAAGGGAGAAGATATCCCATCTCTAAGTGAGACAGTTTCTCTTAGAGATGCAATCGTCGGGCTTATGACGCCAGAAGAATGGAACAAGCGCTTTGCCGAGGATTCGAGACCACCTGTACCGCCGCATATGGAGGACCGGGAACGCATCGCCGCGACTTTCAAGGCGCTTTGGAACTCCGAGACCAAGCTGAACTGCCTTGTACACGGCGATGCGCACGTCGGAAACACGTTTATCTCGCCTACCGGAGGAGAACCCGGGTTTCTGGACTGGCAGGTTATTCACGCTGGATCAGCCATGCACGATGTAGCCTACTTTATCATCGGGGCCTTATCCATTGACGACAGACGGCGTCACGAGAAAGAGCTTCTACAGTCATGGATAGAGGCCCTGCATCGCGCAGGTGGGCCTGAGCTTATCCTGGAGAATATCTGGGACGAGTATCGAAGACAAGCTTTCCACGGCTTTGCGTGGGCCCTTGCCGGGCCGATGATGCAGAGTCGTGATATCGTTGATGTGATGACGGACCGACATTGTGCGGCGATTGTGGACCATAAGAGCATGGAGCTGCTGTTGGGTTCAGCTGCATAAAGGGACCCTGTATCCGTAGTCCGGGTTAGCCTGAGTTCGGGAATAGTTTCTACGTAGTACTCCGTACCAGAATCTGATATGCCGTTGGCTTTGGAAAAAAAAAAAAAAAAAAAAAAAAAAAAACCGGGAACGTACCATGCAGATCAGGTGCAGATAGGCTACAGGGGTAGTGATACGAAGGTTTAATTAGGAGATAACAAGATTGCTTGCAGGTAAGCATAATAGATTGGACTCTTTGCAGTGCATTAAACTGGATCCAAGATGTTATTTGATTCCTTCGGCCAGGCAAGAACACCCTATAGCTAAGCTATTTGTCTGTGAATAGTCTTGATGGCTACCACAGAATTTGTAGTGAGTTTCTACAGGTTGCGCAAATAAATACTTATTCCGGTTAGTTAGCCTTCACATATTTTCTCAACCGGAGAGGGGCAGAGCCCACAGTTTAGAGTTCATATCTATGCTTTATCTGTATCATAGCCACGGAGAAACAGCGAGTTAACAGTCCCTAACCACTTTAGTATCTTTTACTCCGAGCTGTAATCAATGCTCCTATATTATTGCAACCACTCAAAACAGTAGTTCGTCAGTAGCAGTGTGACTACGGGATCCTTCTATTCCCCACTCACACAGCGATCCTTACCGTTGGACAACCGATAGACCTTGTAGATGAATTCCGGGGCCTGTCGGGATAACTTCCTAGTAGCTGGTCTAGTTCATAGTCGGGCAGCAAAACTCTAATATCCACTAAAATATAACGTCAGGTCGGGGAACTCAAGTCGCTCTATCCGCCTGCAAACTAAAGGAGCATTATCCCAGTAACATCCAGGTACCCTCGTACGCCCCATGAGATGGTTGGCGCAGTATTCGTACATAGATCAGCAGATTTTCTTCTTGGTCAAGGTCATCAACACTTCGTGTTATCCCCTTCGTTTCTTTTTCGCTTACTGCGACTTGCACAAGACACCATGTTGTAACCCGATGCTGTGTCGGGTGCCGCTTTATCCCCGTCGGAAGCCCACAGCCGGTTCGTTAGTCGGTGTTTGGCTTGCGGTACTCGGTAGAAACCCTGAGGTTTCTCTGTCACATTGCCAAGTTTTGTACTCGTACTCTGTAGGCGACCCTTTTGCTTTTCTTCATCACCATTGATAACAGACTCAGCCGTCCCTTCTTTGGAAGACATGTATTTTCCTACCATAACAGCGTCGTAAATTCAATTCTGCAAAGCTCATCGTTGCCCAAAATGTCGCAAGACATTGGCGCAATGCCTCCGCCAAAAGGTGTCACGCCCGACTTTGATGGCGGTTCCCAGCTTCAGCATTCCGTTGTCGTCGTGTATTCGTGTACTTTCGCTGTTGCGACCATCACATTGCTGTTGCGGCTCTACAGTGCCACTGCCATTGTTCGCAAACTAGACTGGGACATTCGTAAGTCGATTCATTTTGTCGAGTTTCGTGTTTTTATTAACATGTGAGTTTTAGCTCTAATCATACTGGCGTGGGGGGGTTCGCTGGGGTTCTTTATTGGCATTGTTCTCGGTAAGTAGCCGCTTTGTTTCCGGCATCCCATGGTGGAAGATAACTTACGAATATCGCAGCAATTCCATCCGGGTTTGGCAAACATCTCTGGGATGTTAGAGCAACGAGTCTCCCTGGATACTTAAATGTGAGTTCCATTCTATACATACTCTCCTCTATCACCTCCACTAATAAGCCATCTTCCAGCTCCTTCTCGTCCTCGGTCTCACATATGTCTGGCCTCCTACCCTCGTCAAATTGGCCATTCTCGTGCTTTACTACCGTCTGATACCCAACCGGGTATTTCGCTGGGGCATTTTCGCTGTGGCTGCCGGTCTTGTTATCTATACCCTCGTCTTCACAATACTTTTGGCATGGCCGTGCCATCCTCTGAAGCCCGGGACGGGCACTTGCGTTGTTAACCTTACTATATCACAGGGTATCCTCAACATCATCAGTGACGCTATCGTCATTGTTCTACCGATTCCTCTGATCCATCGCTTGAACATGCCTCTGAGACAACGAATCACAGCTGGACTTCTCTTGGCCCTTGGTTCTGCGTGAGTGACATATTATTTCCTATACCACTCTATATCTCTGAGTGACTACACACACTAACTTGATATACCAGAGTTGTTATTGTCTCATGCATCCGCTTCGGTTACGTACAAAAGATGAAGAACAACCCCGACATCACCTGGACCCAGGCGTCAGCGTCACAGTGGAGCTGTATAGAGATGAACACAGGCATCATTTGCAACTGCCTTGCCCACCTGAAGCCGTTTGTCAGAAAGCATCTACCTTTCCTTACGAAATTTGTCACGAGAGGTTCCGAGAACAAAACGTACCCTAGTGAGGGTAGCAAGAGCCATAGTTATAAGTGGAGGGGAGACAAAGCGAGTCACGGATATCAGCTACATAGCATCGGTCGGCCTGAGCAAACATCGCGCACGGAGGCGCCAGATGGTATAGTGGTCGTGGATGAGTTTGAAGTCAAATTCACACCGTCCAGGCACGTTGGTGAAGCGTCAAGTACAGAGGACATTTTAAGAACCGCGACATAGGTCTATTTAACTCTGTCAAGGTACTTAGTCAGAAAAGGAAGCTGTAGATCGTTAGGTCCGTTGTAAGCCTGGACTCTTGGTATAGCAACCGTAGTTCATATGTACACGTATCACCAATGCTCGACGACCGAAAGCCTGCATCGATATATTACTCCGTAAGCCTTGAGCAAGTACAGCTGGTATATCAGTAAAGACCACGCTACCGATTGAAGATACACATAATGACTATCCCTTCTTCCGCCCGGCTTGATAATCTCAGTGACCCTATTAGTCTCGTGACCCGTACAGTTTGCCACTCGACCGAGTTACGCTTGTGGTTAACGTCAGATGGATGAGATGGCTGTTGAGCTTTGGCTGAAGAAGACTCTTCCTATGAGGTATACCAAGGCGACTTTTTGGTTCTGTCGAGGCTGAAAGCCCAAGGTGCAGCCGATCCGCCTCAGTCTCCATCCCATAAAGCTTATCCTGCTCCAGTCAATAGCATATTGCAGAAAGCATGTCAGCCAATCGATTACTAGCGCTTAAATGAGCACGAATAGGTAGCGAAAATGAGGCATTCCTAGTTTGAACGGTTGAATTCTGCGTAGGGCTACTGATCTAGTTACATATAAATATTGAACAATACAGATAGTGCCGCCCTAACAATTCCATCAACTACGCCTGTAAAGGTTCCTCCCTTTCTCTCAATATTCCAACACCCTCATCTTTGTCCCAAGTCACCTGGATGTCCTTGGCAAGATCTTGTAACTTGTCGGCCACAGCTGCTTGTTTGAGTCTTAACCTCAAATCCGTATCTGGTGCACATGCTAGTGTTGCCATGATGCTGTCTTTTAACACTGGCCTTCCCGAGCGATGTGTTTCCCATATACTTATGATAGCAAATGCCATCCCAGCTAAGAAGCTGACAGCAGGGTAAAGAAAGAAATACCACTGGACCCGTATAATAATAGTTATAGCTGTAGCCAATCCTGTCTCAGAACTTCTCTCGAGGTCGCGATCCCTAATCCACTTCTTCAAGCTCAGAGCAACGTTTTGTATCGTTGTAGGTATGTCTTTGGACTCTCCAAGTCCCACCACAAACCCGGCAGGAGGTCTTTTGCCTCCCGTGCCTGGATAGATCAAGAATCTTGGAGCCATGGAATCAGATGAATTGTATGGGTCGTAGTTCCAAAATCCCTCCTTAAGGGTACCGAGTAGTGAAACAATAGTGGGTTGGGTGATATTAAATGTCCGCGTTCAAAGGTTTGATGTATCATAGTAGTCATCAGGTATCCCTATCTGGAGGTCTGATAGCTCGACTAAATAATCGCCCATGTCGAGGCTGTAGTTGGCATATTTGAGGAATTTTGTGGCATCTTCTTGCTTGATATCAGCGGAATATGATCCTATGGCCCGATTTATCCACGACAAGGCGACGGTTTCATGCAAAGCACCTTGTGAGACGACGTCCTGATATTCGTTAACACAAAAGGACAAGGCACACTCTTGAGCGTCAATCGTAGTGTCCTCCCATATGGTTCTGTTCTCGCGCCAGCTTTCGTTTGCTGCCATATATTGAATAGCCATGATCATTGTGTTGATATTCCCAAACTTTAAAGTCTGTCCGGGATTTGTCGTGAATCTTATTGATAAATCAGTATCTGGGCAACTATCATTACCAGAAACGCATTTTGCTTTTCCGTTGTAATTAGACAGGTTTAGGCCTATACCCGGGACTTCGTACTTTGTATGCGTGAGAACCTGGCCTGATAGGTATAAATGTGCACCGGCTGCCGGGTTACTGATGTCGGGGATTCTACCCGACTCCCATGTGGGAGGGGGCTGGTCAATGCCTGGTATCTTATCAGCCCCGGTTGATTTAACCAGGTATTGAGATATATCCTGACACTTGTGGCAGACTGCAATAGATGGAAAATTAGCCCAAGAGCAGTTGCCAGAGGCGCATGTGAAGGTCGGGATAAGGTTCTGAGCTGAAATTAAAGGTGAAAATCCGTTCCAAAGAGCTGCTTTCAGCCCCATGTCGTCTTGGATATCTGTTGGAAATAAGTATGATTGGTACGAAAGTGTAGTGTTTTTTGGGCCCGGGAACGATATTAAAGCAACCCCATTCTGCGAACCATCACGACCAATCCAAGACCCAGCGCTTAGTCGAGTAGATCTACCAATACTGGGGAAAGAACTTAGTGATTGGTTGTTTGCTCGAGCCATCTTAGCGTATTTTTCGGGGTTAAGGATGACTGGTCGATCCTCAAGAGCCAGAATCGCTTGGGTGAAGGGCTCAAAGGCTAGTAGAGCAAGGGCTGTTAAAGCTCCCAAGGCAGCCCAGTTTCTAGAAGCCACAATTAGTTCTTTGCGTTAAGATGAATGACGAATTAAATATAAATGACATGTACTGGCAATTGTGACTAACTTACGGTCGACGTATGCATGATTTCAACACACGCAAGCCTCCTAGCGCGCCACGACTAGCAGCTTCAAGCCGATCAAAATCGATGAATGGCTGTGCGGATTGGCTGAACCAGTTCCATTTGCCCTGCGAAAAGCACGTGCAGATCACAGAAACAAGGGAAGCTTTTGAAATTCCCGCCAGGATAGCTGTTAGTGTGTTCAGAGTGATAACCTTGTTCGTCCATTTGGAGATCGGCTGGTCGTTGAACGCGAAGAGAACATAGGTCATGGCTACAAATGACATCAAGCTGAGCCCCAAGACAGACATTTCTTTTCCCCAGTTCCCCAGGAAAGAAGAATGGTTCTTAGAAGTTTGCTTGTTGCTCTGGTGGCCCTCGACTGGACCTTCCTGCTCAACCGGAATAAATGGAGAGTTGGGAGGTATGTGTTGCGGTGTTTCCGGCATCAGTTGGATCGAACCTATCCCGCCATCACGTGTTCGCATTTCAGACGGATTCATGTCTTCTGCTTTCTTCGTTCTAACTTTTGTAAAGGGCAAGGAGGATGAGAAATGGGATATACCAAGGAGAAAAAATAGAAAGTTGGAAAAGAAGTTGGAATTCAAGATATTAGTGGCAGGCCAATCTACAGCAATAAAAACAGCGAACGCTTAGACCATCAGTAAAAGCAATACGGTGACGCCTGAGGGAATAGAGACAAATCCAAGCCTGCCTTGCTATATCATTTGAGTTTATGGGCGACGCACGTCTGAGAGCACTAAATTACTAGAGGACCCCAATTGTTGTTTTTATTACAAAAGCCCATATGGGTTAAATCCTCCCAGTACCATGTCGACAGCCCTCTGTGTCGCTTCATCTAGAGACTCCTCAGGCAAGCCGAGAATCGCGTTATCAACCAACTGTGACCCTGCGAAATCGCTATTTACGTTGTTGGGCTGAAAAACCTGACCGTACATGGCCTTGGCTATGCCGGATATCTTCCCCTCCTTCATTTCTGCCTCGCCTTCGCTGATGCGTAGCGTAGTGGTTTCGTACTGGATTTTCCAGTCTGCATCAGTAAGGCCCATGACGCGATTAACACTGTCAAGCATGTCCCGCTGGGAAACTCGGAAGCTATAGATAAGGACATTGCCGTTCTTGTAGTCGGTGACGCAGGGAGAAGGTCCATGCTCTGGTAGGGTTAAGAGGTTGGCAACTGCCCGGCCACATTGATTCCAGGTGCTAACTGTGATTACACGTTTGCCATCATCGAATAATGTAGCTTGGCGTTGTTTGATATTGATGCCTGACCAAAAATCTCCGAGAGCAAGGCACCATTCATACCAGAACCCGCAAGACAGTACCAACGCGGAGGATAAACCCATATTCTTGATTTCATTAATCTTCGCCTGGGCCGTCTTTGCCAAGAAATCTGTCTCAGGAATGTGGGCCTCATTGATGGGATAACAGAAAGCATTAGGCATGATATAAGACACGCCGGCCTTGCCCGCTGAAGCGACAATACGGGAATAGATCTCATCAGAGACCTGGTAGCCAAGTGCTATGATGAGAAATTGCTGGCCTTTGAGTGCATTTACAATATTGCTCTCATCTTCATAGTCGACTACAACCGTTTTGACTTGGCTGGATATACCATGGTTATTATCGCGACTTCGTGTAAGGGCGGTGACGGTATGATTTCCGGTCTTGACAAGGGCTTCCAGGAATACTGCGCCAATACGACCAGTTCCCTAGAAAAGTCCCTCGGTCAGTAGACATATCGGTTTCATAGAACGCACTAAGGATTTATTGTATAGAACTTACTCCTGCGATAGCAACTCTCTTAATAGAGTCAGTAGACATTTTCAACGATTATTTCAGATAAACATTACAGATTCGAATCAAGCTCTTGAGTAATAGACAAACCGAACTCAGCTGTGAACTTTTTCTAATTAATAAGTTTTGTTTTAAATAGACTCTGGATCGGAGATTATGCACTAGTAGTAGTTAAGGCCGGAAGACGGACTTAACAGACTGAAGCCCCGATATCGTTTTAGAATAGCAGTGAATCTGCTAAGAAGGCTGGCCGTGAAATATGAGGGGAAAAAAGAGATTTAGCAGTGAATTAATTGGATACCGTTAGAGGTCTTAAAAGGCAACAAGATATCATGCACAATGAGAAGAATAAAAGCTCGGCAGCAGGACAACTGGCTTCTATGGCCCTAACAAGACTATTATTTACTTATATCTGTCTGACTATGCTGCGTTCGTGTGAGGTTTTTCTAATGGATGTTCCTATAGATGATAATAAGCTGGATAAGATAAAATAAAAATATAATTTGTTATATAAGGAACAGATAGACTTGTTTCCTATAATTCATAAGCCAGCCTAATTCCCTACAGTTTTTCTCACCCTAGCATACTCAGCTCAATAACCTGTATTTTACTTCGTCTTATCCCGTCAAGATTTCTAAAAGGCAATATCCCACCGGATCGGGCGAGTATAAAAGATACGAAGGAAGATAAGCTTTTATATCAATTTATATCAATCAAGGATTTCAATATACTGCAATGCGCCGTTAGCGTCAGGTGCTATTCCCGCTTGGGTGCCAGCTGCGCCATGGATGCACGAGCCAACTCAATGAAGATAAATCCACTAACTGAAACTGAAGCAGTACCTGACTGAAGCACAACGTTAGTGAAATCAAGAATTAATGTTACATATCAATATTAATAATTGGGTTCTTCGTTAGAGTAATGACACCCGTATGACCGGAAATAACTTGTTATGCTACCCGCCAGTGATACAGAGGGAGGGGGTTAAAATTGCAGTGAAAATTGCCCCCCGAGGCTGTGTAATCTCCTTTGATTATCCATCCAATAGCTTTCATTGCTTGGGGCTGACATGAAAACAATCCACAGGCCACAGCCTCGCAAATGTGACCATGACTGTTTCCCCGCCTTTCATTCCTTCACCCAAGTGATGACGCTCATAAACCGCTGTGCTCGGAGACTTTAAGGGTAAATCCCCGCAGCAGAGATGGGCGCCATTGATGATGGCAGTGGGGGCCACGGAAAGAGGCTGTCGCATTACGACTACACTGTTGGTTGGATCTGCGCGCTTGATGTAGAACTGACTGCCGTTAAACTCATGTTGGACAACGTTCACGATAGCCTGCCTACAAGTCGAGGTGACACCAACACATATACCTATGGCAATATAGGCATGCATAATATCGTTATCGCATGTTTGCCATCAGGTCGATATGGCCTAACCAATGCTGCGACCGTTGCTGAAAATATGCGTCGGAGCTTCCCTGCAGTACGGTTTGGGCTTATGGTTGGTATTGGTGGTGGAGTCCCTGGAAAGGCCGACGTGCGTCTGGGTGATGTCGTGGTTAGCAAGGAAGTGGTGCAATACGATTTTGGGAAAACCAACCAGGACGGTTATTTTCGGCGAACAGGCAGCCTGAACAAGCCCCCTCATATTCTCATGACTGCTGTGGCCAAACTACAAGCAGATCACAGATCCAAGCCCAGCAATATACCTTCTATCCTCTCCGAGATGATCAATAGGTATCCTGAAATGATCGGATTCACATACACCAGTACTCTTCAGGACAGGTTATTTGATAGTGCATACGATCATCTCCAGCCAGCCGACCAACCAGTCGATAGCTGTGAGCACTGCGACGCATCCCGAATAGTAAAACGACCTGCTCGAAGGACCAATGATCCGAAGATACACTACGGAGTCATTGCTTCTGCCAACCAAGTGATGAAACACGGCAGAACAAGGGATCAGCTGGCAGAAGAACTCGATGTGCTATGCTTTGAGATGGAGGCAGCAGGATTAATGGACAGTTTTCCATGCCTGATTGTTCGCGGTATTTGCGATTATTCGGATTCTCACAAGAATAAGCGATGGCAAGAGTATGCAGCTGCAACAGCAGCAGCATATGCAAAAGAACTTTTGTCTGTCATATCGGCGGAAATTACTGACGGGCCACTTCATGCTACAGCTGCATTTCATGATTGTAGGGTTAACTGTGCGCGCGTATCTCACACTTCACTAACATGATTTCAGATAAACAGCAAAAGGATCGCCGAAAGAAGTTACTCGATTCACTAGAGTTCAACGCCATTCATGCCCGTCGACTGGGTGTGAAAGCTGCTGACGAGGCAACGTGCAAATGGCTGCTGGAGGATCCGGTTTACCAACGATGGCTGGACCCAGCAAAAGTTATCGAACACCATGGTTTTCTATGGATAAAAGGGAGCCCGGGTGTTGGAAAGTCGACTATCATAAAATTCGCCTATTCCCATGCTACAGATATGATGACGGACACCGCTATCATCTCGTTCTTCTTCAACGCGAGAGGAGAAAGTCTAGAGAATTCGGTACTGGGGATGTATCGGTCCTTGTTATGGGAATTACTAAGCAAAGTTCCAAAACTTCAAGAAATTCTTGATCACTCTGACCTGATCCCACTGAGTCGCAGTGACAGCCCGGCTTGGGGCCCTGAGATTCTTCGGACGCTATTCTCTCGCGCAATCGCCAAACTTGGCGAACAACGCTTATTCTGTTTTGTCGATGCTCTCGATGAATGTGACAGGAACGAGGTTTACGAAATGGTGCAGAATTTCCAGGACCTTGTGAAAGATGCTGTTTCAAAGGGTTCCCTGCTTCATATATGCGTTTCAAGTCGTCATTATCCGTCCATTGACATAGAAGATGGTCAGCAGCTCATTTTGGAACACCATGACGGTCACGACAAGGATCTTGAAGCTTACATATTCCGCAAGTTGAAACTTGGAAAGGGCAGCGAGGCCCAGGCAGATGAGTTAAGAAATGAGATCCGTGTTAGAGCAAATGGAGTTTTTCTGTGGGCTGAGTTGGTCGTTCAGATGCTCAACAAAGAGTTCGGGAGGGGCAGCAGCCTTGCTATCCGGAGGAAGAGGCTTAAAGAGATCCCAACCAGGCTGAGCGAGCTGTTCAAAGACATTTTGAGAAGGGAAGACGAGAATTCAGAGAACCTGCTCCTATCCATCGAGTGGATCCTTTATGCCAAGCAGCCGTTGAGGTGGGAAGAGCTCTACTTCGCACTCATCTCTGGACTGCATCCCGATTTGCTGGCGGCGTGGGATCAAGAAGAAATCACTATTGACGACATGAAACAATTCATCTTGAGCTCTTCCAGAGGCCTGGCTGAGATAACGAAGCCTCAAATCCACACGGTTCAGTTTATTCACGAGTCAGTTCGAGATTTCCTCCTTAAAGAAAAAGGCCTTAGTGATCTGCGGCGCGAGATGGGGCTTCAGTATGAGGATTTCGAGAGCTCATTACATGAACAGCTGAAGGAGTATTGTCACATGTATATCAACCTTGACATCACAGCATACGTACCTCTTGACGCACCTCTCCCGATGATATCCTCCGACGAAGCCGAGGCTCTAAAGAGCTCTGTGTCAGGCAAATTTCCCTTTCTTGAATACGTAACAAGGCATATTCTTCATCATGCGGACAGTGCTGGAGACGAGCTTCCACAGGACAACTTTCTGAAATGCTTCGACCTCAAATCTTGGATTCGTCTCGATAACCTTTTTGAGGACCGCCGACGAAGTACATCGACTGCGGGTCTTTTGTGCATTCTTATAGAGAATGGGTTAACTAATCTTATCAAGCCAACGCTTCGCCTCGATTCGAGTGTTGATATGCAAGGGAAACAACATCACTATCCTTATTCAACTGCCGTTGCCAATGGCAATCAAGATGCAGTTACAGGACTCCTGCAGCCGGAAACAAGTACTACGCAAGAGGAAGATATTCATGCACTGCTGAATTACCGAAAGGATATGGAGGTGTCTGAGGACGAGTCTCCGCTAGTATGGGCCTTCGCAAAGGGCAACATGTCCCTTGCTGTGCGATTGATGGCATCCAAAACTTTCAGCCCTAATTGGGTAGGCAGAAACGGCAATACACCGCTCACATACGCTGCTATTCAAGAGAATGAGAGTGCTGTGGCTTCGCTGTTAGCAGCTGAAGACATTAATCCCAACCTGAAGGATCGATATGGCGATACACCGCTGTTATTGGCTGTTAAGGGCAGAGAGATGAAAGGTGTCGTGAGATTGCTATTAGCGGCCAACGGCATTGATCCCAACTCTAAGGATAGAGTAGGCAAGCCGCCGCTGATATGGGCCACTCTGAATGAGTATAAGGGTATTACTTCATTGCTCTTAGCAACTGAAGGCATTGATCCTAATTTGAGGGATAACTTGGGCCGATCGCCGCTGTCGATAGCTGCTGAACGCGGCAATGAGGGTATGGCTAGATTGCTTTTATCATCCACAGCCACTGACCCTAACTTGAAGGATGGAAAACGCAGCCAGCCGCCGCTGACATGGGCTGCTACGCAGGGGCATGGAGGTGTTGTGGCGTTGCTATTAGCGGTTGAAGGCATTGACCCTAACTTAAAGGATGGGAAATTGAGCCAGTCGCCGCTGACATGGGCTGCTATGTATGGACAAGAGGGTGCTGTAGCATTGCTATTAGCAGCTGAAGGCATTGATATCAACTCGAAGAGCGCGTCTGGCATGTCGCCGCTGTTATGGGCTGCTAGATGCGGGATGTGGGATATCGTAACTTTGTTATTGGCTCATGAAGGTATTGATATTAATTCGGAGGATTCCCACGGCCATTCGCCGCTGTCGTTAGCTATTGGGAACGGCCATACGAACGTCGCCCGACTGTTACAATCTTGGCAAGGAACAGAAAAAGACCAGTGAACAGCAGTTTCAGAACAGCAGTTTCAGAAAAGCATAGTGATGAGGCTAAGTGTATTTTATATAGATTACTGCATCACATGTCTACGTCTTCTAAGGGAGAAATGGGATTGACTTTGTCCAAGTATGTTTCAGCATTGGCCTAACGCCAGGAAAGATCTCTGAAGTCTTGGGAGATACTGGGACATAGTTCTATAACGATAATAGGGAATGGTGCTGAAGACGGACAGCCTTGCGAAGGAGGAAGGTTGAAGATATCACTTAATCCTAAAACCAGATACTACTAGCAAACGAATTTCCGAATGATATTGATCATCGACCTCTTGGTTGACAAATTGAACCACTGTAAAACTGCTTTAACTTGGATCATTAGCGACGAGCCTGCTGAATGGCTCTCATTGCCATTGCGGTCACAACTCCTCGACTTCCAATCTTGATTGGTACCTTACCATAGCCCCAGAGCCACGCCAACTTCCACCCACCATCTAATTGCTGTGCATCGAGTATTATCTCTAGGTCCCTATTATCCGGTATATCGAAACATTGCGCACTAAGTAGTCTCAGCGCTGCACCAAGGACATCGCTACTGCAGCCAATGCGATCCTGGATGCACACGATAAGCAAGTCCTTTATGCGGTGTAGCTGCGGGTCATCCGGTCGCCTGGCGCATAGATCGGATAGAACATAAAGAAGCCAGTCAGGACTCGTATAATAGCGGCTTCCGTGAAGATAGGCCTTAGTCTCGAGTAAACGGCAGAGATAGTCATAGACTTTAGGTAGCTTTGAAGACCACCCATTGATGTAAAAGAAGCGAAAGACATTGGCACAAATGCAGTGACAAAATCGCGGACGTGTTTCGCTTAACCAACACTTGAGCAACTGTAAGTCTCGCATACATCCGATGGTGAACGATTATATACTCACATAAGGAAGCCCATCTGGGCTCACATACGAAAGGATTGCCTCCATAGCCAATCTCTTATCATTTGACGAAATATCATCTAACAGAATACATGCCAGCGACGTTGTGTCAGCGTCATTGGGATAGAATTTCTCTGCAGCCACTGGTTCTCCTATGGAGTAATTCCAAGTAGGGCCCTGGCAATCCAAGATAACAAGCTCTCTGCGCCATGAATTAGTAATGATAAACATTATAGTCGTTTTTCAATACTAGACCTACCTATTACCAGCATGTTCCAGAATTAATAATTGCGAGTAGTTGTCAGCCTCTTTCTGACCTGTGTCAGTCTCACAGAAAAGGTTCTTGGCATGCTGCTCCAAGAACTTCTGTGCACGCATAACAGGATCACCCAACAGGTTATATAACACAGTCATGACAGAATGGTTCTCCTCGTATAAGACAGCTTTGAATCCCAAACACTGAGCAGCAACAACGTTCTCTACTCGATCGTCGACAAAGATACAGGATCCCACTGTTATTTCGGATTCTCGGAGAACATACTCAAAGAAGGCAGCATCTGGTTTCCTCTGCTTGGCAGTTGATGAAGCGAAGAAATGATCAATGATGCCCCAGCTGTTGATCTGATCCATCAGGCGACTCATTTCTAGTATCGGAATGTTGGACATGCAGTAAACCTTGAGTTTTGGATATTCCTGTTTCAGCTTTTTGATAGCAGATATCAAAGTCTCGTTTGGCTGTAAGCAATGCATCAACTGATCTAAAGCCCGCGACCAGCTTTCCGGATCAAGATTGAAGCTTGTTGTTACTGCTTTGTGACAATCCTGCTTTGAGATGTTGCCTCTCTCGTAGTCATGCCAGAAAGGCGAGTCAAGTGCGTTCTTAACCTGGCTCGGAGATATACCGGCTATATCGACTTGTGCGGTGTAGAAGGCGAGAACGCCACCGAGATCAAGGATAACAGTGTCGTACTGCTGATTTTCCATCGTGTGACGCCTGCAACTGACTTGCTAGAGGTGGGTGACACAAAGTTTGGAACGTGTATGGGTAAACGCCCTTTGGTGTAGTGGTCAAGGGCCTAAGCGATTGTTCTTTAATAAAGGTCGTGGGTTTGAAGCTCATAAAGGGCACCTCTTGACCCCTCCTTGAAGCTGTGTCTCTGAGGTTGCTTTGCATGCTGAGTGAGATCAGCCGGGGACCTTCCAGCTTCGGTATTGTTCTCCGGACTTTTCAGTTCTCCCTGTATCTTGATTGGTCAATCCTTATCAAGGCCTTTTTTCTGTAACCTGCTCTGCTCTCCACTGAACAAAACCATGACGGGTGACAATTCCAAGTTCTCTACCGTTTTACTATCGACTGATCTAAGCAGCGGTTATTTCAAAAATGGAAAATCGTCAAAAGAAAGTCAATGGCCAGTGCGGCCTAGTCTCGCACAACATCAATTGACTACAACTCTTAGTTAGAGAGAATATTGATTGACGACAATGTTGGCATCCAAAACCAACAAATGGCCGAGTTGTTAAGCCTTGAACGAACCCTCAGAACTAGCTGCGTTAACTGTTGGCCTTTGTAGCAGATTCCCAGCCTCATCATGCTCTTCATCCCATCGAGGAAGGTCATCATAGGGAACTCTGACTAATCGATGAGTGTTGGCTCCGTTATCATCAATGTTGACAATCTCGGTGCGGATCGCATATTTCTTCCACTTGGGCAACAAGAACATCCAAACAACATAGTAAATGGCGCAAACTAGAACACTGGAAACTGTTAACACACTTACGTTGGTCTCTTCATAGGAATAATACTTACATTACAATACCAACAACACAGTACGTGGCATACCAGAAGCTGACATCACCAGCATATGGCCCGCCCTTGGGCGGATACCAGGGCATGACGAGGATAAAGACCTGAATAAGCGTATAGAAGAGAACAGCTGGATGCCATGCCTTAAATTCAGAACGACCAATACCAGCCTTGGAACGTCGACGGCGAATCACATAGACACCGACAGCCATGGCGAACTTGAACATGGCATCAGGGTATGTTCCTAAGCTGACGACTACCGACAATTAGCCCCATATGTTTCAGGGTAGGAATAGGGTTCTGAATCTCGTTGACGACGTTGAAAGCATTCCAGTAGCCAGCGTATGAGAAGACAATGCTGACTAGGGCGCTGGCCAAGTCGTTTCCGTTGGGGTTGGCACCTTGGAAAGCGTTCCGGAAGTTGTGGCCAGGGTCGGGAATACGTTTGACATTGCCCCCGAGGACGACGAGGCCGGCGATACTGATGCTGCATGATGTGTTAGATCTGCGTTAGATTGGTAAGACGGAGTATATTACAAGACCAGAGTGAGAATATTTAGGGTGCCGATGAAATTGACCAGCCAGAGAGAGTATTTGTTATGGGCGATGACAAAGATGACGGCGAGAGTGTAAGCTGCAATAGCGACACCTCGCATCTGCCATTCAGTGGGTGCATTGCCAGTCATTCGCCAGAGGTACTGGGAGAGAACTGTCCTACATCAGTTCCATAGAAGACCAGGGGAGTCAGCGAACTTACCAACGGCGTTGCTGCTGCTGAAAGATAAAAGAACCGACTGGACAGCAAAGGTGACAGGGAAGAAGTACTTGGGCCGGGGATAGGCCTGCTCAAGATATACTACCTCAGAACCACTGCGACTAGGGAAATAACTCGCCAATTCCAGATAAACGCTGAAACCAGAAGCAGCCATGACAAAACCAATGAACCAGATGATAAGCGCCAGACCAACTGAACCAGCTCGATTGAGAATCTTCGCAGCTACACAACATCAGTGCCAACTTCCACTCCAGAGCCGAAAGGAGTACCTACGCATAGAGAAGATACCAGTTCCAATCATCATGTTGACATTCAGAAAGATAACCGTAAGCCATCCAACGTTATATCCAAGAGGCGACTGAGACTCGACGGGTGCTCCGACAGCTTCTTGGTACGAAGGCTTAGAGCCATTGCCACCCTTCACGCGTGTATATGCAAGACCTCCATCGTGGATGACTGAAGGCTCCGAGTCGCTTGCTTCAGGATCGGCGGAAACGGTCGCGGTGGTTTTGGAACTTTCGAAGATCTTGGAGAAGCCCATTGTACTGAACAAGTCTAACAAGGGATAATAACAGTACAGGGTGCTGTGACGCGATGGAATATTGATCGAGGAAGTTTTATGGGAATACTGATGAAGGAAAAGAGGGGATTTGCGACAAGAGATTGAGTTTTATAATGCATGTCTGTGCTACTAAGTATGGATCACACAAATCTTGTACATCTTGACATAACTGGCCCAGACTCGGGGTCCCCGTTAACGGGAACATTAGACATCTGTTAAGCTAGCCTCCATGCATATCTATAGTCGTATGCATGATTTTACGCACTCACAACCATAGGATGCTAGCATTGCGCGTGGGGGATGGATGGTTTCGTCGTAGATAACGTTGGTGGCAAGACATGGACCAGCCCAGATATTGTGTCACTCTCGGTATCTGGTAAAAAGATGCAGCAATTCTCACTTATCCCCGAATTAAATTAGGCGATAGTAGATTAGTTGTGTACAGCCTATTTATTTTGGTACCGCGAGACCGAGCCTAGCACATCTAGTAATTCCAACTACTAACTACAAACGTCCCTTATAGTTAAAAGGACATTAGTTAACACTTCTCCGCTGATTCTCCGAACTTGAGAAAGTTCATCTTCTCCTCAGCCGAAGCCCAAATGCATGGCCATCGTACTTGGGAAATACGTTATCCGTTCAGACCAATGAGATGCTTCACAATTACCGGTTCGCAATAACGGGGATGCGATTGTCTCATACCCAAACCTTGGATTTACAGTGGGATGCCTGACAAAGTTTGATAACGACATCGCATGTCGTGATAGCGAATCTATATAGGTTTCTTGATCGGGTATAGGCTCGGGAGGCACGCAGGATTCAGGGCCACGGAAGCGTCCCTGGGCCCGCCACAGTGGACAGGCCTAGAGTTTGGTTTGGGATCCTATCCGGCACGGAAATAATATATTTGCTGGCTTTATTATTGGAAGCCAATGTCCTGCGGAATTACGTCTGTCGGACCGAGAATGGCGACAACCACGGTATCTGCGCTAGTTTTGATGTTTATGGTTCCAAAGTGGGCATTTATTGAACGGTACTTTGCGTGCGGGATTATACTTATTTATCGTTTGAGGTCTAGGGTTTCACTTCTTAACATTACATAATAGGCAGGATAGCCAGGTAGTAACGTCGAGATACTTGAACTTAGTGCTGGGGCACTACAACTAACAGTATCAGGGTCTTGTTATCTGTAGTTTGCCTGTTAACATTTCGATCGTCAATGGCAACTTCAGCCGTTATAAACGCAGATTTACTTAACAAGATAATTAGGTTATGTAACACAATCATCACTTCTATCATGCCAGGTATAAACCTGTAGCAATTATGGGTTACGTTGATAATAATAATGATAGTAATAATAATAGCTAATGACGATTTAACTTAGGCCATGGAATAGCCCAGGCCAAATGCCTCCTTCCTTTTGTAACTTTCGCGGTCGATGAGCCTCTTGCATCCGCGTAATGGATGCTGGGCAAACCTTGTGGGAAACCCAGGAACAAGAGCAGTCAATGTGTATCCTCGCTTAGCAACCGTTGCTGAATGACCAGATGTGGTCGTTAAGGAAGCTTGGAACTGTGGGCGATTTACCGCGTTGTTGCCATCTGTCTCCCCTGCAGTCACGCTCTCTATATTAGGTATGTTAGTGATCAAACTGTATAGCTTGAGCTGAAGACTTACCGGTAGAAAGTGGTGCAACCTGATTCACCTGCTACAGAGCTTGCGCGGTCACCTTTACCGTTAAGGTTCCCTAGAATGTTGTTAATTATCGAAGTCTTATAGGCAAATACTGGGATGACAAACAGCACGCATTGTTCTTTTGGCTCTCGATATGAAACTTTCCCCTGTAGTTGGCATCATCGTATAAATAAAAGATTCTACCCGATGCCGCTGAGGCAAGAGCAACAACTGCGAACAAAGTGATCTGCATGGTGAATGTTGGAGGGGCAAGTATTCTTGTGAAGGAAAGGATGGTAGTTGTAGAAGGAGGAAATCGTGAAAGCGGATGTCTTGGACTTGCTGGATGTGTTATAGGAGGAATTGGATGGGTCTTTATATAGCTAGTTGGAGACTTGTCGGCTTGTCCCATAATCAACCTTTCAAGACAGCTCAACCCAAAATGAACCGTCATGAGACATATCAGGGGCCAAGATTCAGCAGGTAAGTTGCATCTGATAGACACAACTCGTAAAGTTGGAATCAAGTAGTCTTACAGCTGCTCAGATGTTTCCCCCGCTTCCTGCTTGGTTACATGTAAGCGAGAATGACTGGAAAGGTCTTCAGTTCTGATGTCAGCATGTAAATGGATCGCAATAGTAAAGCATGACCGTAAGCACGTCCCTTATTTTGGCATACGTACGTTAAAACTGGTGGTTAATTCGCTTGCTCGCATTCGGAAGTGGAGGGCACTCGGACTTGTCAATGGTGGCCACACTAAACGTTATCCATAATTGAACCAGGGCCCGGAGACTTGATGAAATATTTCTACCTTCCCATTTTCGGGACTTTACTATGGCCAAAACTTCTAGGGTATCACTCTAGTAAGGCCGAGATCCTTGTACATAGGGGAGTAGTAGTCTAATCTAACCTTTATGGGACTCCAATGCTTGTGGGCTATATAATATAATAACGAACCAAGTTAATTCGCTATGCAGTTTGCCATCCTACATACACCCCCGCACAACGCAGAGGCGCCAACATTTGATGTGTTCGCAAGGCCGAATAAGCTCGGACTCTTCTTTTATATCATAGGTTCGGCTCCTATGTTTCGGACTTTTAGATAGTAGGGTGTTTGATTTTGCCGTACACGCATATACTTGTAATTGGTCCAGGTATCTCCACCCACAACGGTCGCCACTATAGCAGCAACACATCTACAGATGATGGAGGTGGACTAGAATCTTGTATTAAGAAAGAGTGGAAGTTTCGAAGCTACGCTGATTCCCGTCCGCAACCCAGTAGTTGCCAAGAACTGTATTGGGCGGACTCGAGTCACCGTCATCCTTCGCTTCATTAGTAAGGTTATCCTGGCCCTCGGCGTAATACATATCGGCGTTTACGCCGGAGAATGTAGCGTCAAACACAGTTAGTTCCTTGGCGTTGTCTGAATCGTTGATATTGAGTTCTGCTGGGATTATGCCCTTAGTAATTAGGAGATTATGCAGTAGAAGGTCAAATTTCCTATACCCTGTAGCAATATTCTACTCTATGAACTAACAGATGAAGATCAAGTCTTCGACTACGAACTACTTGAAAAGCTGTCCTCGGATAAGTTATCAGAAGAGCTGGGGCTTACCGGGGAGTTCTACTGGGAGTTTGAGGAGAATGGACTGAAGCGTCGTGTCGGCGTGAGTGTGATAGTTTTACCTGACCTGCTGGGTGCCAACCTGGAGCAAGATTGTGACCGATTATTAACGGCCATACCTCGAGCCCAAGGAGACTCTTTGTAAACGATGGCGTGGATATGCCCCCAGAGCCTGGATCCAGATCCGTGATCCCCAGGTATACCAGGACAATCTGGAGAGCGAGGTGCCCGATCCAGATAGCGAGAGTTCAGAAGATACAAAGAATATGATCATGCTCTGGCTCGAGGTTATGTATAAAAATACCGTTGGGGATGAGGTTTCACCAGATGACCCCATAAATCGACATTTGAAGAATCTCTTTACCGAAAACACAAAGCCTGGCGGATCGCGCAGCTTACGGACTGTACTGGTGGGAAGCACGCCTTCCTATGCTAATCCCATTATCGCCAACCGAGCACTAGGAAGCTGATTCCACCATATTCAGGACTCTTACGCTCTGGGACACTGTCAGCGTCATCTGGAAAACCCCGAGGATCAGATTGACGTAACATTACAGAAGTCTCTATGGAGAAAGGTCAAAGACTGGTGGCACTGGTGAGCGCAAGACCCACGTCGGTTGAATCTTGCGTCACTAGAGCCATTTGCTAATCTATCCTGCAGCCATTATCATCAAGGGCTTCCCCAATGGAAGACCTGGGCGGTTTTCGCATATTGAAAACTTCTACTGTTACGAGGGCCAGTCTGAGGATCACCACGGGCACTATGATGACATTCCAAATGGGGAGTCGCTAGACCCCTCAAATATGGGAAGCTTTGACTGCATTGTTGGCGCGGCAGACGCAATTGACAATTGCACACGGCTTGTGAAGTACTGGGAGAACAAGACAAGGTGGGATGATGGGGTTCGCAGGTTTCTTGATGAAGTTGTCTTCCTAGTGATGGCCGCGCATAGCAGCGACACTAATGTCGATGAGCACCTCAAGCGGTGATAGCTTGGGCTGCTGCATCTTGATACTTAGTGCAGATCAAGTCACCTATTCAATTCTGAGTTTTATGCAGACAGCTGCAGTGACAAAGACGCACCTACATTCACCTAGAGCTCGGGGACAAACAAATTCCCCATCAAGGAGAAGACAGGGCCGTCATCTCGTGAGACTCAAATGAGAAGAAGGTGTATATTATGCAAGTCTATCAGCTCTATCTATATCAACACGCTCAAGCCTCTTCAAGTGGAACAGCCGGGACACTCAAAGCAAGACGGATCATCCCAGATCATATCGTAAGTGTGTTTATCGAGAAAGTCTTTCTGTGCAAGAGTTTTCCGTGTGAACATACATTGACCGTTCTTGTAACCAGAACCCAAACACGTAGTCATTGCCCGGCAGATGGCAGCACACGCGCCCGGCGAACTCTGGTCAGGATAATAGGAATGATCAACCCCAAAATCGTCAGAGTTTAGCATTCCCGAGTAGTTGCACATCACTCCATCCGCGCTTGTTTGTGTTCGTGTGCAAGGCTCGCCTGGCTTGTAGTTGCACGTTGGACTCTTGGGGAGAGGGGCGTTGCTCAGGACGCACTTTGGACATGTCCAGCAAGATCTGTGGTTCCAAACACTATTTTTGGGGTCTAGACCAAAATCGTCAAAGTTTGGATCAGGTGGCGCGAAGTCATCTGGCTTGATCTTGGTGGTTGTGAAGAGACAGTGGTTCTCCATGCTGAAGAATCCAGAGGATTCACAGTTCTCCAGAGTGTCGCAGATGGCCGCACATTGCTCCATGTTCTCCTGCATAGGATACATTGAACGAGGAACTGTCCAGGCCTCTCCGAGGAAGACGCCTCCGCCGAGGCAGACATATTCGGTATTATCGACGTTTTCCTGGGTCATCTCACACTCCTGGCCGCGGTTGTTGTGACAAACACCTGTTGGCTGAGCGACTCGAGCGGTTGTAGTAAAGCTGGTCGGCTCACGAATTTGGGTCGTGGAGGGAATTGCAGTTGTTGTAGATGTCTCGCCAGACCCGCAAGAGCATTTGAAACATTGCATACCGAACCAATGAACGATTTCACTGTCTCTTCTTCCATCGCGAACGTCATCTCGGGTAACTAAGGTGTTGGAGAAGAAACACCTGCCCGAGAGGCTCTGAAACCCAGCTGACATACAACCAGGCAGATTCTTGCAGATTGCAGCACAATCCTCGTTGCTGTGGGGCGTACCAACTTTCTCAACAGGAAGGGTATAAATGGCATCAGTATTTACGAAGACACCGTTGAGATCGCATCCAAAATCATCCACATGTAGATAAAAGTCTTCGGTAGTCTCACATGTTACCTCACAAGCAGTGTCCGTGGGTTGAGCAGGTTTTGTTGTGGTGTCGGGCTCAAAAGTAGACTTGGTTTCTCGTGACGCTGCACCAGTCGTTGCGGGTGACGATGTCTTACTGGTCTCTTCAGCAGCCTGGGATGTCTGAGTTGATCTGATTGCTGTGGGTTCAGTGACACCTTCAGAAGTGTGTTCAAATGCGGAAGTCATCGAACCCGTGCTGCTTTCTTGGGGGGCGTTGGATGTCTTGGGGTCAGGCCCCATGGATGTATTGTCGGTGACAGCCTCAGAACTGAATTTTAGAGAGGTTGTTGAGATGGGTGTTGCTATGTCGGTTTTCTGCGAACCGCCGCGGGTTGGTTCGCTAGGCCCTGTTGTGTGTGGAGACTGTTCAGGGCTGACATCGCTTGTAGTCTCAAGAGGAGGGCTCCCACCCAAGTCAATCTTGACGTTATCGATGGTTTCAGGTGTAACCTGGTTGGAGATGAAGATTGAGTCGACCAAGATAGAAGAGGTACCAGCACCAGAGCATGTCAGGGAGATGGCGAACCTTGGCAAGTCAAAGACAGCCTCAACTTGTCCAAGTACCCTGACCCACGAGGCTCCTGTTCCTGTAGCAGGTTGAGAATAGAACTCTGTGTCACCAAATGCCGCACTCGTGACGCAGCCTTGGCTCCCAGCAGAGTTAATCAGATAAAAGAACTGGATAGTGTACTTGTTTCGTGGGACCGACCGAACGGTCTGAAAGATACTAGCAACAGAGCTAAATAAGCTGCGTTTGTCGCCAGGGTTTCCACGAGCGCTCAAGGCCGCGCAGCCATCGTCGAGACTACCGTCAGCACGGTAACAGCCTCCTTCGTGGAACTCGACATTTCCAGTTGCAGCGAAGTTTGTAAGACCACTTGGGCTGTTTGGGTCACGTCTGGCGAAGGCACCTCCTGACACAGCATTTGTGATAATAATCACTTCCTCTTCAGTTGTTGTGGACGATTGGGGGAGAGTTAAGCTAGGGACTTCGGTAGTCTCGGCAGATGCTGTGATAGTGAGACTATCGATAGTTGTTTGGCTGTTCGGTCCGTCGGCAGAGCTCTCAGATATATCAGTAGTTGGAACAGACATCGGAACAGAGGGACTGCTCTTGGGAATATCGGTAGTCGCAAAAGATGAGGTCACAGAAGGGCTGTTCACAGTGGTTCGGCTACTAGGCTTGCAGGGACCACCTGCAGCAAGAGTAACCAGGGCCAAGCCCACCAGAGCAATCTTGGACTGCATCATGTAAAAGACGGCAATGACAGATACAGCAAGTCTCAAAAAAAGACTGAGTGCGCACCTCCATTGATTAAATACCCATGACCCCTTGAGTCGATAAATCTTCGCTCAATTCAGCTTTACAAACTAATTAGCATTTAGCGGGTCGGTAACCGTCTCTTTCAGCAACATTGGGCCTAGTTAGCTGTCACTATTGATGACTATTGACAGCCTCTGCACGATACACCCATGCAGGAACAAGTCTAGACCCCGGAGCACTAGTTCATTTTGCTGATAGCGGATGACCAACACCAATCTAGCTTAAGCACCCAGCTTAGCCAGCCTACCTGAAATTGATTCTCAAGTGGAATTGACTGCGTGAGCGAAAAAGCTTAGAGTGGCACGAGATGGCTGACCAAGGAGGTATACAGTGGTACAATAAATGAAATGCGTTAACAAAAACACTCCTTCAATAAAGCAGTTCTAGTCGATGCCAGAAGTCCCACTATGTTTTTGTCGCATGTGCTGTTTAGGGTAAAACTAAGACGAGTATACCCTGCAAATAACTATGAAAAGTCAGAATAACTTTGGTGGATTGACGCACGCAACTTCTTGCCCTGAAATAAAACAATCCTAACTAATACTTACTTAATATAAGACACTGCCTTCTTTCTATCTTCAATAATTACTTTATTTTCTTTTAACCTTCCCTCTCTAGAAAATATTAGGACATTGATATAATGGAGAGCTACCCTGCTTAGCATACTTGATGGCCAATAGTAGGTCGCCATTCCATAACAAATCATCCAACCAGCCCCGCACATTTCGGTTACATCATTTTTCTGAGGTGCGGATTGCTCTCTTTTTGCCTCCAACCTTCATTGCAGCAAGAATCCAGTTTAGGATTAGCATTGCTGTACGAAATGTCTGCTACCAAGCTGGAAGAGGTTGATCCGGATGGCGATACACTCTTGATTCTCCGCAATCCAAACGCACCATTCGCAACATGGAACAGTGAAACTGACCAACCATGGGCTAACGCACTCCCACAATATCAATCCGCGACATCGACCTCTCATGAAGCCACTGTTCTGCCAAACGAAGCTCTTGATGATGAGGAAAGTACAAAAGCTGAAGCAGAACCAGTGGACATGCGGCTCAGGGTTTGTTCCGCAATTCTGAAAGTAGCATCTCCTTTCTTCAAAAAGTCAATATCTGGCAATTGGAAGGCAACAGAGTGTGAGCCTGGTTTTGAGTGGACGCTGCTGGAAAGGGACTGGGATGCTGAAGCCTTCCTGATGCTGATGAATATCTTACACCACAGGACGAATAGGGTTCCTCAAACAATATCCCTCGAAACCCTGGCAAAGATCGCTACTCTGGTAGACTACTTCGATTGTCACGAGGCGGTTAACCTTTGGGCGGAAAAGTGGATCTCAAACCTCACTTTAGACGAGCCTAAGTACTACTCCAGGGAGCTACTATTGAGACTTACTGTGGCTATAATCTTCCCTGACGACAAGGCATTCTGTGATCTTACCAAGGTCACCATTGAAAAAAGTCGAGGTCCTATTCATACGCTTGGGCTACCCATACCCCACCAAGTTATCAGTCAGTTTAAAGACATGCTATAACGTGATTAAAAATCTGACAATCAGAGTTAGATGCTATTGAGCAAAAAAGAATTAAAATGATCGGCCTCTTCGTTCGACATTTGGAAGGCATCTGCGGCAGCCTGTACAGCAACGACTCCGGAACGTGCTACTATGCTGAGCTGGGGTATTTCGAGAAGAATCTCTTTTCACATGGTCTAAAGCCGCTACCAAGCGCGCCGTATTCTGGATTCAGTCCCGAAACCATGCTTGAAGCTATCCATAAATTCGACAAAAGGGCTTCATGTAATTGTGGCTATGAGAACCATCTGAAAGATCTTCGAAAGAAAGTATTGGAATGCACGAAGGACCCTATATTACAGCTTTACAACGACCTTGAGCTACAACAGTTTGCAAGCAAGAAAAGGGCAGGATACTAGGAAATTATCCATAACTAGTCTAACAGAACTTTTCAAATCCACCAAGTAAGAATAATAGTCAGATTGTAAATCGAGGCTCTGCGTTGCATATGGAGCTTCGCATAGAAGACACGGTGACTGAGCTGAAGTCGCGCGGGAGAAGAGATTGCCAAAAGAATGATGAGGATCAACAGATTTTCAAACTCTGTATTCATGTGCATGAGTCAACAGCAAAATATATTATAGTCTATGCTTACTGGAAATTAATTCTACCTTTTAACTATGTGACTTTGACTCCGTGCTATCATATGATGACCTATGCCAAGATGGTAGCGGAATGAATTGTGGACCGGACTGAGCACCGCTGCCAATAAGAATCGATCAATGATGTCAAGTCTGTATCGATAAATTTCTTCTATTGTTTCCTCCATAACATGAACTCATGTCCTTCTTTGTCATTATGCTCGGCCAGCCGTGAATCACTCTTTTTTCATTACAGACACATTTCAACACGTATCTATCTTGCTTCCAGTTCGTCATGTCCTCACATACAACTACCTCTCTTCTCCTACCAAGATGGACCGGCAACTTCTACGCCGACGTTGTGGGCGCCGACGCCACGGCCACGACATTCGTCCTAGACTGTGATCTCAGCAAAATGGACAAAGACATGTGCGGGGCCACTAAGGATACCGTCATTGTTGGGCCGTGGGCCGACAAGACCCCTGCACCTGGAGCTCCTACAACTGGTCTTTTTAGACTGGTCCAGACAGATAAAGAAGATGACTGGTCGTTCTCCCTTCAATGCCACATGAGTAAAACAGATGCAAAGACATGTACAACTGTCAACATCAACGGAAATAACAAGGGGACGCCTACCAGGACCTTTACACGCACCGACACTACTGCCGATGTTTCTTCTCTGTTCTACAACCACTACTATGATGAATTTTCTTGGTTACCCGTCACTGTCACTGCGGGCCACGAGTACCTTTCAACGACGATAACTGCTTCTGCTGAGGCCATAACAACAAACGATATTTCTGAGACCGCGAAAGTCGCGAAAGCAATTGACGAGGGATCGATAAGCTTCATTGATGAAGACTTGGTGACCTTAACTGGCGAGAGGAAATCGACAAAGACGGTTGACGGCAAATTGGTAACTATAACTGGCGAAGCCGATCCTTCAAAGAGTTCTGATGCCGATCAAGACGTGATAACTATAACCGGTGAAGCTGCACCGTCAGAGACTAACAGCGGCGCACCTAACTTGCGTGGACTAAGTTTGTTGGCCGCCTTTGGCTTGGCAGCAGCTGTAATACTACTATAGAGATACTTTGGATTTTGGTTACTGAGGTTCTAACAACAATTACCAAGCTGGACGAAAAGTCTTTCTTAGATAGTCCTCTTAATTACTACCTAATTAACCTATCAAACGGTTCGGAAACCAACCTTCAGCTACTTGGGGTAATATGATTTATTATGGTGCATAATTAGGAGGTCTTGGATGACTATTGTGACTCGGATAACAAGACTGAGATGTAAATCCGCTAGTTTGCCTCGGCGTATTCACCCCAGCAGCCTGTGGGAAGGCTACCTTTGAATGCCTTTGAAAGCATAAATAGCCCTTCCCTGAATATTCCAAGAATATGCCTGTGTCACGCACTGTCCTAAAGAGCTTGAATAGTAAGCTCAATAGGGATAAAGCCTTGTGTGGAAGCAGCAGCCACAGAACCTATACTAAGAAGGAAATAATTGCCAAGAAACTGAAAGCCCATAAACTTGGACCAAACACCCCCAGTAGGATAGCATACTGGGTCATTATCATCGTTGAAGTCCTCAATGCAATTCATACTTGGTGCACTGCATTTCAGAAAGTCCCCATCCTTTTGTCCCTGGTCGCAGGTGACAGGCGCCTCATTTGTTTGAGGTGTTGCGTGGCAAACATACAACGAGGCTGACTCAGAGCCGCTGTAAAACCCGCATATCTTGGAGCCGTCAATAAAAAGGGCACCAGTGCCGGCCTCGATGGAAAAGACCCCCGGTGGCACGCCGGAAGGGTTGTACCCGCCCAATGTTATGCTGCCGCGATCTGGAGGTGGAAGCCTGGCTGGTGTACCACTTGCACCGCCGCCCTGGCCCATTGCGTTGAATGTCCCAAGGACCGGAGAAGAGGTAGAAGTGGGAGCAATGGTGGATGAGGTCGTCACATCCGACGTGGCAGAAGATGTGATGGAAGCGGCAGTTGAAGTAGCTGAGGTAGATACAGAGTCTGTTTCCGAGAGACTCGTCGGCTGCGGCTGGGAGGAGCTTGGGTCGGTAGACGCAGTTACAGATAGTGTAGACGTCTCAGACGTTTCTAGTGAAGTAGACGAGTTGATTGTGACTGCGGTGCTGATGTTAGGAGGCGATCTTTATGACAAGCTAGTGTCTTTTCAAGACTTACCAGAAGTACTCGGCTGGGATGAGGAGCTTGAGACGGCAGAAGAAGTACTTGGTTTGCATGGGCTTGCTGTCGCGGCTAAGGCAAAGGCCAGCGAGGCCAAGACGTTGTAATGCATTGTGTTGAATTGGTTGATTAACGAGAGACAAGAATGAAATGGTAACAAGAGAGAGAAATTGCTTGGATCGTGGGCGTGGCCGACTTCCTCCTTTTCTTTAGTACTTCACCTTGGGAGAAATAAAGACAACATGAGCCACTTTATTTGGCAAAAAAGCATTAGCCAGGAGCTATTGAAAACTAAATTACATTATTGATAAAGTTATTAATGAAACTCCACCAAGTCCACCCAGCTGAAGAGTCGAGACCCTCGAGATGGGGCGACCAGCGCGCTAAAGTAGCCAATCCAATGAAAATTCGGCAGATTTTAGACCATTTCTACTAATCCTACTATTTAGGGTAGGTGGATGGCTGTTTGGCCTCTACCACGGCGACTTTTATCGTCGTCCCCGTCAAACATCGTCACAATTTCTCGAAACGAGCTGAAGGACAAAAACAGCGCACTGAGGAAGCCAGCAAGGAATTCACCGCTACGGATTTGACCCTTGAGAAGCTTAGACGACAGAAGCAAAGCCATGACGGTCTAGTCGCCAGCGAGGCCTGGAGGAACGCGAATAGCCTAGTCCAGGAAAGAATATTAGAAAGCTAAAACAAATAATCATTTAATATTCTATCAGATAAGAATGACTTCACAAGACTCCAGTCGCCTCAGCCAGGGAACAACGCCCCAAGCCTCCCGCCACAAATCCAGCACGTCGTCAAATTGGTACAGGGTCGCCTCCAGGTCCTGCAGCTGATCACTCCCGTAAGCTACCGTCTCTGGTTCGAGAGATACGATCTTGGTCATCCGTTCCCAGGGGTTGTCTTTGTCATAGTCCTCAGCGATAGGGTCCTGGTCTGAAGATGGATGGTTGAGTATCTTGGCGATTACTTGTATCAGGTAGATAAGCTCTTGACGCTGCTCGCGCTGCTCTTCCGTCTCCTCTGGATCCTGGTCTTGGTTAATACTTTCCTTGTCATTGTCTCCTTCTTCGTCTTGCTCTTCGCCATCGACGCTCAGTTTGCCGGAGTCGTTATCCTTGTCATTACTTGAAGACGATTTAACATCGACTTCAGCCTCTGATTCTTTGATCGTGTCATCCCTCGGTTCTGTACCTGTCCTTCCAGCCCTCCGCTCGCCATGTTCGGGGGCTGATGCAGTTGTATTGCCTTCTCTGAGGGCATCGGGATGTGAAGAAGCTTCACTATGGGTGTGTGAATCATCTTCATCATCCTCTTGAATTTCCTCGTTGTTCTCTTCATCGTCGGACTCTTTAGCTTTCGTACTGGCTGCCTTTTCTGCCCTTCGTTCTTTCTTCTTAAACTTCTGAATAATACGCCAGCGGTGCCAACGGATATAGAGTGTCAAAGAATCCCAGATATCCTCTCCAGATTCATCGTCACCGTTATTACCGACGGAGTCGCCTGTTTCATTGGAGGATACTCCAGTCGAGTTACTCTCAATGGCAGTTCCTTCAGATCTCTCTGCGACCTCGCGCTTCGGTTCTTGATCCTGTTGGGTAGTCGCAGTGCTATCCTCATCAAGGACCCAAGGTTGCCCTGTGTAGCCAGACGGGTTCTCATCGAACTTCTCACGCGGGAGGCCTGCCTCTGGCACTGTCGCTTCCGGTGCTACCCGATAACGCAATTTGAAGCTGTTGATATCATTGATGTCCTCGAGGGTGCCGATCCTTCTGTAACGATTATCTGCCTTCTCCTGAGAAGTATTGTTTTCTTGCGCCACCTTCTCCAATAGGATACACGAGAGTCGTCGTGTACAATCCCAATGGAACTGCGCCCACTCCTCCAAGGTAGTGAAGAGGGCGTAGCATTCAAACTCTTGATACGGTAACACGAGAGCGCTGTCAGTGGTAAGACGAAATGTCAACCCAAGGTCATTATCCCAGTCTGCACCGATCGTGCGCAATCTGTCCTGGCCATTTGCGTCCGCCTCAACGACGCTAAGGATAATACCACCGTTCTCATGGCCTGTGAAGTGGAAATGCAGCCTGCGGAGGAACCCATTCACGCGAAGGGACGATCCTTCCGCAAGTTGCCCGTAAGTGTTGTCACTGGATGGGCCAGGATGAATGTTGATATCAAGTATATCAATAAGGGCGCGTTTGCGTTGGCGGTGGCCAGGCACATGCAACTTCACCGGGCTGGCAGCGCTCAGCCACGACCATGAAGGCGCAATATAGCCACTGTAGTCTGGTTTATCGCCTGGGACATGCCAGGTAAGGCCCTCGGCTAAGGTGGATCGCCAAAGGCCAGCGACGTACTCATCATTAGGCATGAATGCGTGGAACTCTCTAGCCAGACTTGAAAGTATGATGGGAAGATCCGAGGGGTAGGTGATAGACTTATTTGACAGATCCTGACAGGTCGAGTTCCATAGCTTTTGAAGCTTGTCCAGTTGGTCTTGTTTGCTTGTATGGCCATCCGAGGCCGTGGCTGTAGCGACATCACGTTGAATCTGGAACTTGATCTCCCCGTTGAAGACCTTCTCAAATGGAGCGCCTCCGGGGAACCTCTCGCTCGCAAAGCAGGCTTTGCCAAGTCCGCAACACTCCCAAACGACTTCCTTAGCGGTGAAGTGAAGGATACGCCTCGATAGTTGTCTCTCACGATGGATCCACGCCCGTGAGAGTGATCGCGCCGAATTCATCCAACCAAAAGTATCCTCCGTCGTGACTATCCATGGTTGTTCCAGTTCGCAGGCTTCAAATTCAAGGAGAGTAATATCAACTTCCTTGCGTTTCGCAAAGCAACCTGCCTGGCTATCCTCTCCCAAGTCCGCCGAGATGTTGACTTCTGCGTTCATATACACCTTGTCCATCATGGAAGCCTCTTTTTGCCAGTCTGATTTAGAGTCTTGGATCACGCAAAGTGAGTCAATCCATATCCAGTCTAATCGTAACCAAGACGAGATTTTGAAAGCATCTTGAAACGACTGGGGCAATTTGTCCCATTCTAATCCCTTAGACTTTCTGGTTGCCATATTTGTACTTAGAAGCAAAGGGTTCTCCTTTGCTCCTCGAGCACCCCAGCAATGGCTCAGTGATGCGTATCCAGGACCTGAAGCAAAAGCCTCAGGGACCTCGGTGGGGCACACCAGCCGCACAGTCCCTTTCTCCAATGCGTATCGAACGTCCAGAAGCCGGCTTGGGAGGAAAGCCCCGTCCTTTTGGTTACAGACATCGTGTTGTCCATCAGTGTCTTGCATGCATCTCGATAACCACGTCAAGACTAAGGATCTAGTGTCTGTATGATTGTTGGTGTCATCATCGTTACAGTCGTCCCAGCTCCCCCGAGACACTACCGCTTCTCTCTGATTCGTTTCTTTGTCAAAGTGCGTGCCAAAATGTGTCTTGGGCCAGAATCCTAGTCGTAGGATATGTTGGTAGTTATGCACAGGTCGCTTCTTCATTGAAGGATTGTACATGACCATCCACATCTTGATCTCATTGCCTGCGCTTGTTGCAGGGTACCAACAGCATTCGATTCTGTAATCCGAATACGCTAGGGGATTAAGGTCGGGATACATGCTCTGTATCTTTGCCCAGGTTTGACGGCAGATGAAACACTGCTCCAGTCCGGCAGACATCAAGAGCGACGAAAGAGATGCTGAGTGAACTACATTGTTCTTCATCCCTTGGGAATCTTGACGAGGCTCTTGATACCTACAGAAATAGTTAAAGGTATCTTTGCACGAGAAGCACAGCCGGTGAGCACTGAGCAATCGTATAGAATCGTGAGCATGTCTATCGTCGTCTGTCTCTGACATAATAGAGAACTGCGGGCCGCCATCGCCAGAGTTTTCCCAGTCGTATTCCAGCAGCCGAGGGCCGCTGGGACCAATTGCTTGCGGGCTGTCTGGCACGAACAGTAAAGGTTCTCCCCAGCCTCGAGTTTGACCAACAGAGTTGTCATGAAGCTGATAGATAGTTGGCATAGATGTTCGATCCTTGGTTACATAATCTTCATAAATATCATTATGAAGGTCTTCTGTCTTCTGACCCACGGGTCTACGACGTTGGCCTGGGAGAGGGCGTGCTGGCTGAGGCATTTTGCTTCGTGATAATGAAGATACTCGAGATATCACACGTAAGCTGAGTGATCCCCGCAGCTAGGTAGTGGTAGATACGGCTAAAGTACGGCCTAGGCTGACATAATATTAATAAAGAAATTGCTCCACTAACAGTTCAACTATTATTTGATGTTCTTTCGTGGATTTTCGACTTCAAAGGTCTACCTGGCCACCCTATAACTAAGAGAGAGTCACAAGCAATATGGTTATGCTAGCATAAGCTGGGCTGCCCCGTAGGCCTCTGCGTCACGAATGGCTAAGAAATCTTCAAGGTAAATTAAGCTTCTTATTACCTTCCTCTCGATCCCAATACCATGTATCTATTCTCTACCTTCTGTGCGGTTTGCAGACTAGATACCAATTTCAATGACCTGATGGAGAGACCCTGGCACCTCGGATATATACTTAATGGTCAGTCTCTCATCAACTTGACCCAACAATCCTTTCCAGCTCTCGAAGCTGCGCTCTAAAGAGTTGAATGTCTGCAGCATCTGTAGATCTGCAGCATTCATCATCCGTCCCAGTGTAGCAAAAGGAAGGACAGCAGTGTCTGGTGGTGCTACTACTTCAATAAGGATAACTCGCGATCCTGACTCGACGTAGCTCAGTAGGTTCTTGAGTACTTTCGCAGCATACTTGTCAGGCCAGTCATGCAAAATAGTCTTCAACAGGTACACATCGCCTCTGGTGTTTTGAGGGCTAAGGAAATCGTGTGACTCAAACGTGATGCGGGATTTGAGATCATCCGGCACTCGCTTATCGAAGGAGGGTTGGACTTCGGGAAGATCCTGAACAACGAATCTCAGGTTTGGGAAGTTTTGGGCGAGATAAATAGCATCATGACCGCTTGAGCCGCCGACCTTCAAACTGTCAGTTTTTGATAAACAAGCGCATAAACAAGACACTTACGTCGACAATTGTAGCCTCTCCGAGTCCATTCCAGTCAAAACCAGATTTGAGAAGGTCCTCCCCTTTAATGGCCGACGCCGAAGCAGCAAGTTGCATGCTCTCGGCAAACTTTGCAGTGCGCCATCCCTGAGGTTTACCTTCAATCTCACGATTGAGATAGCTCCAAAACGGCTCAGGCTGGTCCAGCTTGTCGACGTTTGCCAGAGCAAACCCACTCTCTGCTGGCTCTTCACTGGGCTTCTCTTTGCCACTACTGAATCTCTTGAAAGACTCAGCCATATGGACAGCGCCGGGTCTGGCCTCTTCGAAAGCGTGTCGAAGCCAAGACTGGAGGAGAGGATTCTTCAATGGAGCGGCAGAGAAAGAAGTATGCGAGACACTGTCAGGCGGAGCGCTCGCAAATACGCGCATCGATATAGCGTATTTCAGAATGCGGCGGACAAGACTCTCGGGAAGGTCAACATGACGAGAGATATCGGCGTAAGTTGCTGTTCCTCCCAAAGGCACAGCATTCCAAAAGTCGAATTGGTTGAGGATATCCATAACTGATGCATCGTAGTTAAGCTGAATCTTTATGTTAGCCTCGGCCGCTTTGATTCAATCCGCAAGTCAAGCAACATACAAAGATTGGATTCAGGAACGAAACATCAGTTGGTCCTAGTGCGAGTCGATACAAGTCGCTTGCGGCATCGAGTAGCATCATGCGAAGCCCGGCAGCCTCAGGGTCTTTTGGGTAGTCGACTGGTCCATCTTCAGCAAAGGATGGTGCAGGATATCCACCTTGCTCAAGTTTCGAGGCCAAGGCCGCTGCTGCTTGGGAAGCAGCTTGAGCAAGGCTGGTAAGTGATGGTGTTGGTTCAGACATGTTATTGAAGTGGTGGATGATTTTTGGGATTGAAATTGATAGGTTGTTCTTTTTTTTTTTACATTCTTTTTCTTTGTATTTGTACAGGTATAGCATGTTATATAGTAGAATCTTTCAATCATTTACTTTACTAAGTAACTATGGCATAGTCTACCTCCTTTGTGCTTCACTGTAGTCTTAGGTCAGCACTATACCGCAAAGAGCGTTAGTTTCACTAAAGTCAGATCCTTTACAGCGAGCCTCGGACAAGTCCGAACTGACGAATCAGGTGCAAGGGACGAGATAGTAGTATTATCAATACGTTGGTCAAGTTCTTGAACTGCGCAGCCAATGTGAAAGCCCTGAGTAATTCTGCCTGCTTTTAGTCGTTAATGAATGGCTTCCCCCATCACTAAAACCTCTACTAGAGCAGCTAGAGCAGTGAATAGTCCATTCGTGTTCGGTTCATCGGGGCAATCCGCTCATTTTGAACATCCACTTTTATATCCAATACTACTACTACGTTGTTCGTTAGCAATCTCACTGCACTTGATGAGTGTCGATCGGCTACCATGATTGGCCAAGTCCTTACCTGCCGGTTCGTTGTCGGCTTGATTGGTACGCCCAGTCTTACCCATGGTCCCATCTAGCCCTACAGAGTACGTGACCTGACTTTCCGGAAGGATTGTGGACCATCTTTGAGTGCCGGACCCCACAAGGCGGGGCTTCATACATTGTGATTGTGCCACTATCTGTTGCCTTCAGCCCTTCACTGATATAGCAGCGCCCGAGTTAGGTAGTGAGGGGGGAGGGGGGGGGGGGGGGGTTTGCGGTTTGAGGTCACATCGTCAGTACCAAAGTCCCTCCTTAACCTTAGATTACCTTTAATTGGGCAGCTTGAAGCTTGAGGTCACATCATCATCCTGATCTTGGGAGCAGTGAGGGCTTCTTCATCAGCACCACTCCAATGCAACCATATGTGGATCCTCGCCATAAAATTACTTTTCCCCTGGACTCGAAAATTCTTTCCGTTACTGTCATAGGCTTCTTCGGATATACAGACACAGGCGACAGCCACTATTGCAATGGCGCGAAAGGGTTCTAAAAAGGTCAGGACTGGGTGTATTACTTGCAAGTAGGTATTCCCCAGACCACAAGATTGTTTGCATGGCTGACAGATCTAACTTGCAATGCTTAGGGTCCGCAAGGTCAAATGTGACGAAACCAGGCCCTTTTGCCTACGTTGCACAAGCACTCGCCGCATTTGCGACGGATACGCACCTCAGGGTCAGGCCACTCCGGTGCCGCAACTGACCATGATCTGTCAGCGCTCTGGAACGAATGCGGAACAGATGGGACTGCAGTACTTTTGCGAAGTAGCCGCCCCATGCCTATTGGGCCCCAAGAAGCCCTATTTCTGGACGCACCTAGTCATGCAACTAAGCGAGTCGGAGCCCGTAGTAAAGCATTCCCTACTGGCAATCAGCTCTCTATACGAGACTAGGGTAGTCCAAAAGACACCACCAGCTATGGCCATCCGTGGATTACAACATTACAACACTGCGATTCAAGGGCTCAGAAATACGAAGAGCGATGTTTTGGCACTGTTGGGGTGCATTTTGTTCATCTGCATAGAACTTCTCCTATCAAATAATGAAACGGCTATTCTCCATTGTTCCCACGGCATTGCCATCATGGAACGCTGCGAGAACCGTTGGGCTCAACAACACCTGGTTCCCATATTCCAACGGATCAGTGTCTTGACCAAACTCTTTGGCAGTCATTCCACAGAACTCAGACACCCCATGGTCCTGGGATTTGTAACTCCGTCAAAGTTCGACAGTCTGGATGATGCGGAGGTGATGATGAACGGCATTTTCGACCGATTGGAGCAGCTTTGTTCTATGGAGAAACAAGGGTTACAATTCAACCGGGACATGGAACGGGAACACATCAAGGCATTGCTAGAAAGATGGCAATTCTTGGTAAAAGCCCTTGATATCCACGCTGCATCGCGAGCAGATGGTTCTTGCAACGCGGGATACAACTCAGCCATGATGCGCTTCCAATTATGCCAAGCGTGTTTCAATCTCTTATTCTGCAGTACAACGAGCGATGACGATAATGCAAAGGCCCTTCGTGATATGGTCGAATCGGCCATATCTTTCAGTGACCTGCACACACTGCAGTCAACACAGTTTCCCGTCAAATTAGGCCTCGATCGTCTTGTGAAACGTAGCGACGAGGCGCAGCTGTCTGGAGATACGGTCCATGGCGCTTTAATCGCTGATATTACTGGGTGCAGCAATGAAGAGGTTTCTCGGGAGGACATTGGCGGTTTATCTTGCACGAAAGGTTTGCAAGTAGAATCGGAGACTCTTCTAGCTCCAAATACATCTTTATGAAATTATTTAATATATCCACTTCGTATAATAAACCCTGAGCGCTTAGTATCTCTATTGGTTGTTGTGGTTCTCTATCTTGTTGCCATGGCCATTCCTTCAATACCTGCTGTGCACTCTCGGATCTTCTCCTCATACTCCTTTATAATTTCCTGTAGTCTTCCTTGAATCTTCCTACCTGTTCGTCTCATCTCAAACTTTGAAACAGCCAGAGGGATTGACTTTCCATCGGAGGATGGTTGTCGCATATCTTCTGAGCTTTCTGCCAGATATAGGTCACTCACTGAGTCGTGGAGACCAGAAACAGGGTCCAAGAAAGCCTCCTCTTGATAGCTCAAGTCTGTCTCTCGAAATTCCTTGCGATAGGGATTGTCCGCCTCCTTGCGGAGTGCCTCTAAGCAGGTCTTACAAGTAATCAGCTGATTTCGAAGGTGTAACAAATCCAGATAAGCTGATATCCGTGTTTTCTCTGGAATTATTGGCCCGTCATCTTCATCATCCTGTACTGCCAAGGGATTCAGCTGCTGAACGTGGGCTTCCATCTCGTCGAGTGCTTCGTCAACAACAGATGTGAGGCGTTTCCTCTCGAGTTCTACTAGGATTCCGGGCATCAAAAGTGGATGACCGATTTCGTAAGTTACTTTTTCGAGTCGTGTCAATACCTCTGCTTCGATTGGTAGCGTGCAGCCATACAGAACGGCAAACGTCAAGCCAGAATGCGGAAAATAAGTTGCAGATAACGCGAGATCCTGTTCCCAAACGTTTGGGGTACGGGCGTTGTATACTGTATCGTGGTCAGAGGAGCTCTTAAATTATCAGCCAGGAGTAACCCACCATATGCAGGGAATGCGTAACCATTCTGCTCTCCCATCTCCAACTTTGTAGCTGAGAAGTCGGGAACGTCTGCACGACTGACCATTCGAACAATCGACTCGTGGATATGAAATTTCCCTGCAATCTCCCTGAAGGTGTCTTTCGAGAATGGCAGGTTTCGTAGCGCTCGCCGGCGACCAGTTTCTCGTAGTGAAGGAGTAGATGCATGTTCAGCATTGGCAGTAGCCCTACGAATAGCTTGAATCCAATCATCCAGCTTGACTTTCTTTACCGGATCCATCGCTTGTTCGCCCTTTCGCCTTGCCAAGCTGCGAAACTATTAGCTTGAACAATGTAACAACAGACAAGGCGTATTTATACATGAGGATTAGCCCACGATTAGGCCCTTTGGGTGTCGGGTGTTCCTGGATATGTTAGTATCGGCCCTAGGTTTCCAAGTCATACGAACATTTTCGAACCAGTTCTCCCAGTCATTGTCAGTTTCCATTGTCCACACCAGAGGTTTCTTTTTGGTTGTCAGCAACATGAATGAAATTTTGGCAAGGGGTTCAAACCGTGCCGTCTGGTAGCACTCGCACCAGGGTAGTAGGCCTCTGCTCATATTTAAAAACTTTTGTGAACTCATGCTCGCAGCATATCGCATTATCGTTAGCCCAATCCATTTTGTTTAGGAGATATCAGAATTGCAAATTGATTTGGCCTGGAAAAGGGAAGATTATCCGAGGGTTTAAATAGGGAAAATACCCAGCTTCTCACTGTAGCATAGCGTAATTAGCAACGCGAGTCAAAGCCAATTGGCGACAGTGCCTCACTCCAAGAAAGCTTGGCTGGTGGTGAATCAAATACGCCGGCCGCTTTATGATTTAATGCAGTGTACCGCACAGTTCACAAGAGAGCCGCGCACATATAAATTGTATGTCATCACTTCTGAAAGGAACCTGGCACAGTAAGTTTGTTTCGCCTACATTGATGATCTGACTAATTCGACCCTCTAGCTAGCTATACGAAGTACATTTGGGAAGCCAATATTGAGCTAAGGGGTATCACACGGATTCTTAGTCAAGATACATTCTTAAGGCACCTTTCACAGACCATGCTTCTTTCAGAGGTCGATGGAACCTGCCGGACGAGCAACATTGGCACGCCAGTGATGTGTGTTGATGGGGTCCTTCTGGTAGATATTCACTTCAAAGAACTTGTTGTGGCCGCGACACTTGTAGTTCTTGTACCTGCAGCAGTGTTAGCATCACGAAAGAATGCCGCCTATAAAAAATCATAGTACTTACGTGTTCAACTTCTGGAAGTTGGCCTGAATAAGGTCTTGCTCAGACACCTCGAAATATTCACCTTGGTCAGAATCGGTCGGGATGAAGTACCTTTTGGACTCAAGAGGTCCGTAGTTGACCTGTCGCACAAGCTGGACGGCATAAGACGGACCAAGTTGAGATAGGTCATGATGAGCATTCCCGTCGGTGCTCATGGAGGCCTCTTTGGGGAAGGACGCCCAGGACATGAAGTTATTGAACTTGGACTGGTGGGAGAGATATTGAGAGCGATAAGGTTCAATAGAATTGCAGCAGAAAAGGGTAGACATTTTCCTTGGTAAGCAGGGTTGAAAACTTATTCGAAAGGAAAAGACACAACAGAAGAACAAAGCAGATAAAGGAAAGGTCCTCCATTTTATTACTTTTCGAGTTATCTGCCTTCCTCTAGACGTCCGCAAAAAGCAGTCACAGCAAACTCAACATGATTGGTCCAGTCGATACAATGCCACTATCATCACCATGCAGATTTTGAGGCCTAGCCAGCCACTTTGGCCAATCGGCAGTTATCGAGTTAATCCGTGGCTTCCGATTCGCAAGATTCATTCTGGCATCATTGATGTATATAAGCTTTTCAGTCGAGGGGATAATGAGCTTCTCTTCTTTCCTCCTTCACGGTTGACCCTGGTGGTGCTTCCGCAGTCGCTCATTGAACCCACTTCGTTCACCAACTGTCCACACTCTTTCACCAAGGCCGTTGTATTCTTTCTTCTTCTTTTGTCTTTGTTCAGTTGGTCAATACATCACCAAGTGCCAGACCCGGATAGGGGTCTTTTATTTCTAGCCGAGACCAGTCGGGGCCACCGGAACCAGAGGAGTCCTTTCATCATTATCTCTATCACGAAAACCGACCTCTCGAATTCATTGACCCTAGCTGGACTCAATCCGGAACTGAGGGTCCTCTATCTCCCTATGATTGGGGATGTTCAAGTACTGCACAGCCTGCTGGACAGAGCGCACGAGCTGGAGAAGATTCACGGCCTGAATATGCTTCTGAGAATCAATATTCTCACATAAATGACGACGGTCAAGATGGTGCAGCTGCCACCAACGCTCTCCAATACCCACACTGTCCATCTCGTCTGGCCACAAAGAAGAAGCTAGGGTAATCTGCTAATTCCTATGACGATCTGACTTGGTTGAAACTAACAAATGTGAACAGCGCCCATATCAAAACACACACAAGGCCATTCAAATGCAATGAGACGGATTGCGATGCCAGCTTTGCCTTAAAGAAGGATCGCAATCGTCATATCGAGGAACAGCATGGGTTCCTGAAATGGTATTGTACCTATCCAGGGTGTAGATACAAACTAGCCATCGAGGGCACGGGACGAAAGGATACTGTTAAAAGGCATGTCATAAGTTGGCATACAGCTCAAGATCCAGGCTTGTATTGTCTGCGTAGATAGCTGCTGCGTCAGGAAATTAAATCACCGTTGTCCAACTATGTCCTCATTGTGACAGTTCGTCCGATTTTCTACTGTCAGTGGATGGTATTTCCTATGTAGACTGTTGGAGACCCATGCCCTGCATTTTGACGCCCTGCACAAAGTTGACTGGCGGAGTATACGCCTTCCTTCCATGTGTCACATATGCAATCGCAGCAATGATGATTACACCAACCCATATCAGAGGCGCCCAATTCGCCGAAGCCGTGTCTACAGGTAGGGTGAGAGGGAAGCAGCAGAGAATGACGATGAACAGACTGTAGAGCACAGAAAAGGCATTGATGGCTAGTCCAAACCGGCCCAGGCTCCATCGGGCCGACGGTAGTTTCTCACCCCTGATGCGCTTGAGAAGAACGCAGCCAATGCTAATGAGATAAGTGCTCATAATTCCCAGTGTTGAAAGCGACACAAGAACAGTGAAAGCGACGCTGGAACCGATCTGGATAAGACTGAGGAGGGCAGCACCAATGGACATGAGATAGACTGCGTTGAAAGGCATGTGCCATTTCTTGTCCCTGAGAATATCGTCAGCAAAACAGTCAATTATAGACTTGATGTGATAACTTACATGTGGCCAATCCACTCTGATCCAGGAAGTCCCTTGTCTCTTGCGAACGCCCATGTCTCGCGAGCGCACGTTGCAAGAGTCGTGATGTTTCCAAGATACACCAAAAGCCACAGAATGACATTGAAGAACAGGTTGAGACCTTGGGATCCGGTTCTGTCGAATAGCGTGATAAACGGCCAATCTGCTTCAAGGACAGTGTCGAGCGGGCCGATGCAGAAAAGCATCGTGATAAGCATGATGAAGCCGAAGCAGACATTTCCCACGTATGACCACCAAATTGCACGTGGTACGATAATTGACGCATTCTTAACCTCTTCAGATAAATGCACGATACTGTCTGAACCGAAGCAGCACCAGAGAACATAGATCTGCGACGAGATATATGCAAAGCCCATGTTATCCCATCCACTCTGGTCAGTGAACTGCACAAACACATCATGTGCTGAGTTCTTGTCGCACAGCACCCAAAGCGGTATCATTACGACGAAAAATCCAACGATATGGCCGATCAAGCTGGCTGTCTCGAGCTGTGGGAAAAAAGCAGTGCCCCAAGTATTGAAGGCAATGGTGACGATAATGACGGCCCACATGATGAGAGCGATCTGCCACTCTGTAAAGGCAAAATCAGGCATCGTGACGTTGATGCAAGCTTGCACCTGGAAAGCGATGGTGTAGCAACTACTCGCGAAACTAGCCAGCCAGCCCAGCGTCGTCATCCAGCCAGACGCGTAGGAGAGGCTCTTCTGATATCTCGGGGGTGAAAATTCGCTGACCCAATGATACTGTCCACCAGAAGTCGGAGCCATGGAAGCCATCTCAGCTAAACTGGCCACAACGGCGGAATAAGCTACAGTGGTGGTAATGAAGCACCAAAACACGCCTGCATATCCGCCATTCGTAAACCCAGGCGACAGTGAAATCAAGACAAATTCCCAAGTGGCCATGTAGATAGCTACAAAGCCAATTGACGACCAGAGTGAAAACGTGCGCTTGAATTGCTGCTTCTTGCCCAGACGCTGCATGTCCAGGTGATCTTGCTGGTCGTTGTGAAAGCCATCTTGCTCGTCGCTGTCCACTTCTTCATGGCCGGGGAGTAATTTGTTGGCTTCCTTTGATGGACCAGCCGCAGCAGAGGGGTCTGTCGATGATTTGGACGAGTCGTCGGCCATTTTGAGTTGCGGGAATGGACGATGCGAGAATAGAGAGAAAAATAAAAGTTAGGTGGCGTGTACTATTTATTAGGTCTTACAGGGACACAACTTTGATAACCTTATCCTTGCAATCATCGAAGCCCCGCTTCTGCTAGTGAGTACACGATAGTGGGATTCATGCGTTATGGGATTAGTCGCATTTTTGGTGATTCTTTTAGCATAATCTTGGTACCTTAAAGTACTCACAATCGGGGCTAGTGGTGGGCCCAAGGTCTAGATTCACAATCGTGCTACTCCGTACACTAAGATCAAACAGCGTAGATCCTCCGAAGCTGCGGGTCAGCTAAGGCTGAAACTGCTATTTAAGGCAGCTTCAAATAATTGCCATTTCCACGGTCCATACTCTGTGCATTCTACGATAATGAGGCTCAAGCATGTATATACCATGATACTCCAATTGTTGCATAAGTAGCCGAAACGCTTGAAGGTTAAGGGGGGAAAACATATTTCGCTGCTGAGTTTGTTCTTCTCTTCTCGTTCTGAATGATATTCTCCAACGGATTCGCCTCCGCCTCCCATGGAGCACTTGTTCCGGTCTTCATTCAATACAGGTCCACTAAGTAACTCCTTACCCCTCTGCCAAGGCCGATCCTCAAATCTCAGAGCTGAATCGAAAACATTGGCTCCCAAAGCAGAACTTTTCATTCAGAGATCCACTCTACTTTCGACATTCTCTGGATGATCTTGATACATCGCTCTTAGTAGCACAGCACCGCCCGAGTATGTCACCGCGCTGCTCTTAATCCCGTGGCCAAAGAGCATTTCCACTGTAGGACCGCTAGTCTTTCTGCGCATCACAGATTGAATGCTTGTGAAATAGCTTTTCCCGCTCCATATCTTAGGTCAGACAGGGGTTGTGATGGGCTAGTCTCGGATCTGGCTGTATGCCTGCAAAATCGCATCCAAGCAGAGGAGCAGCTGTCTATAACGTTTAGCGGCTCTCAAAAGACATCTTTTTGGGCGTCGTTTCTATCAATGACGTTTTCAATTGCTTGATATCCGGCCAGGCTCCATTTTCTCAGTGGCGAATATAGAATTGTTTTTCGTCTTGCTCAGTGCGTTTGAAGAGTTCTGACTGATACGGTGCAAAACAATTCACTGTGTTTAGTTGATATGCAAACAAAGCTGGCTGACAACCAGAGCGTTGCATATGATAGCTGATGGAGGGCATATTTCCAGTCCGTAGCTTGTGTGATGTGACAAGTATATTGGCATTAGAGAATCCGGCCTCCGACTGCGCCGTTCGCTATTTTGACCGTTGTCTTGGCCACGCAAGATTTTCTTACCCCAAGCAAGAATACCCAGCGCCCGCGATGCCTCAACCTGCAGTTGCTGTTTTGAAGTTGAATGAAATATCAAGACTTCGGAGTATTTCGCGGCTCCGCAGCTCTAGTTCTCCACGCAGAGCTAGGTGTTTCATCACGAATTGCAGGGCTATCGGATACTTCGGCCGGATCTCTCGGTGAACCTTGCCGGCCATGGAATTGAGGACTGTCCGATCGAGGTGAAACAAGATTATCTAAACGCTCAGCCTTTGTTATCTTGTCTGGGGTCCTTCATGCACTCCGCAAAGACGGAGATTCGGACCAACAAGGTCGACTTTCAGTGCCCAGGCATTACTGCATCACTCTAACTGAGGGGTTAAGCGGACCAATCCATGATACAATACCGTATGCAATCAAATCCAAATATAGTCATATTCCTGTCGATCTCTTTATAGCCTCAAAGTCAACCAAACTATTTTCTCACTAATTCTTGCAAAGGCAGCTCGAATTGCATTACCCGAATTTAGGCACAAGCAATATGTAGAGAACGTAGTATCTGCTGACGCTTGGCCTGAATCGCCAAGGCACTTCTGGCCCCTATTTGCTCAGTTGGTGACTTGTGCAGCGCATTACGAGAGATGGTAGTTGCTTGAGTCCAGTAAACTCTATTAGAATTGTTTATCCGGCGGGTCCAATACGATGCCAAGATTTGACCCCGCGATTGTATTTTTGGAAGGTAATAGGCTGATATGTGAGGCCTAAAAACCTTATCCTTTGTTCCATCACGGCAGTTGTGATAGCAATAAAACACATGTATATAAACATCGGATAGTATCCTCATCAAAGAGACTCATTAGGCACTCGTTCCAATCCTCAGCACAGCATCGAGCACGAGCCACCACTATGCAACTCAAATTTCTGTCCTCAGCATCGCTGCTGTTGTCTTTGACCAGCACATGCGTAGCCACTGATCCTAAACCCTTTGTCACCAACCGATACACCGCGGATCCATCGGCTCATGTTTTTGAGGGCAAGCTATACCTCTACCCATCTCACGACATAGATGCTGGTCCCGTCGATTATGAAGGTGGAGCAAACTATGCCATGAGAGATTACCACGTCTACTCCATGAAGACAATTTATGGAAAAGACCCAGTTATCGACCATGGAGTTGCTCTCGCTTTGGAAGATATCCCCTGGGCTAAGCAACAACTCTGGGCGCCTGATGCAGCCTACAAGAACGGCAAATATTACCTCTACTTCCCCGCCAAAGATAACGATAAGATCTTCAGGATTGGAGTTGCTGTCTCCAACAAGCCTGGCGGACCTTTCAAAGCCGACAAGAGTTGGATCCCCGGCACTTACAGCATCGACCCAGCCAGTTTCGTCGACACCGACGGATCCGCATACCTGGCTTGGGGCGGTATCTGGGGCGGCCAGCTTCAAGCTTGGCAGGACAAGACTCACTTCAACGAGTCATGGCGTGGAGATAAGTCCCCGCCTAATGGAACTGCTGCACTTGTTCCTCAGATTGCGAGGCTGAGCAAGAATATGCACAAAATTGCTGAAAAGCCACGAGACATGGTCATCTTGGCTCCAGAGACTGGCAAGCCTCTTTTCTCCGAGGACACTAAACGGCGCTTCTTTGAAGGTGCCTGGATCCACAAGCGCGGCAAGCTGTATTACCTCATGTACTCGACTGGTGATACACATTTCCTTGTCTACGCTACGTCTAAGAGTGTCTATGGCCCTTATACCTATCAGGGCAAGATCCTTGATCCTGTTGATGGATGGACGACGCATGGAAGCATTGTTGAGTACAAGGGACAGTGGTGGCTTTTCTATCACGACGCCAAGAGCTCTGGTAAAGATTATCTTCGCCAGGTCAAGGCCAAGAAGATCTGGTATGACAAGGATGGAAAGATCAAGCTTCATCGTCCTTAGACGGCAGTTAGAATCTCTTTGAGGTGTGAGATGCTGTCCAGGGGATATATTCCCACTTGTTTAGATTAGCGAACTATCCCGAGTGGATATATCTCATTGAGGATATAATCGGAAGAGTGGAGTCAATTATTTATCCCACTTAAGAAACATCCATGCATCTGGTCCAGTATCCAACATGCTCTTCACTGCAGCGACCGTAGCAAACCCACAAATTATCCTGTCTGAAGTGAGCGCCAATGCCTAACGAGATGGTCAGCAAAGGGCGCTGGCCTTTTATAGTTCCTCCTTCCGTTCTCGTTACAAAATGGGCAGTTATAAAAGCCTTCACTATCCCTCAAACTAAGCAAACAAAACTGCAATCCCTTCTTAGAAAAATGCTCATCAAGGAATCCAGCCAGCGCAACAGGTATCTCATAAAAGGCAGACCCGGGCTTTCTGTCATATGGAATCCTCCGCAAGTTAACATTTGCTTTATTCTGGTCAACAGGACCAGAAACATTCTCTCTCTGGTAGTTCAGGCTCGAGTCATAAACATTGGTGTTGTAATGGATCGGTTGGAATGTGTCGGGGTTATTATTTGGGACTGGGTTGAAAGCTTCACTTTGTCGTCGACTACTCGGAGGGGTGTGAAAAGCGTGCAAGTCATGTGTCTCATTCATGAATGCCAAAATCGGAGGCAGCGCTCTTGGAGATTCGGAGTAGTTGCTGCGAGGCTTCGGGGAGGCTGTTGTGAAGGGAGAGAAATAGCATTCTCGGGGCGATTGACGGCTTTCTGGAGGTGAAAAGGTTGGATAATCAGGATCTGATACGTTGCTTCGGGCATACTGCGATATGCTATCCTCTACTGTTGAGGTGCGTCGAATTGTCGGCAGATATAAAGCTGTGCGAAGCCTGTCAGGTCGGTTCTGAATACCCGTCTGTTTTATCGTCGGTGGGCTCGGCGCGTCTGGTGTTTCAGCCCAGCTATCTCTCCATTCACGCACAGGATCCCAGGGCAGGTCCTTTCGTTTGCACTAAGCGCGTTAGAATCCGAAGGAATGGTTGTAGGTTTTGGCACTGACCAAATGACGGTAAATGGTTGTTTTCTCTATCAGACACGAGCCTTCTTGCTCTGGATATACTTCAGACCACGCTTGTAATGATCTCTCCACCTGAGGGCGTCCGATGATCCCGATGATGTCGTGGCACATAGTCGTGATAATCGCCCGAAGTTCTTGATTCTGGATTGTCGAATTTATTGTTGACTTGACTCCTGCAATATCTTCCTTGCATTTCAGAACAGCCTCTTCTAAAAGCATCACCCTGCCAAGCCATTCATCTGTAGACATATTCGATTTTTTTTTCTTTTTGCAACGCCAGGTGCAGCAGGAGGGGGATGAATCAGAGTCAACAGAACGGCGAATGTCGAATAGTAGTTAAAACGCGCCCTTCGCGGCAAACACTCCGCTAGTTATGAGTCGGTGCCGCAATGGTTGGCCGAATCTCGGAGACGTACGTGGGTGAATGACTACAGTGCGGCTGAAATAGTGGCTGCTGGAATTTCATGATTCCGCTGTAAAGTTCTTAGCTTCAGGTTAGCAACTGATCCTGGTTGGCGGATGTAAAAATGGGCATATTTCTGCGGACAACGGGTGGATCGGATATACCGGATCTCCGCTATCAATCGGTCTGTCACAAAAGTGATAAGAACTCACAGCTGACTGAGAAAACATGTGAAGGAGATCCCCGGGATTTTGAATGGGATAAGAGTACTTCCCCTAATCGAAAATACCCTAGACTACACTGAACGCGATGGCGTCGTGTTTCCAGAGCCGCCAGACCTGATGTTATCATCCCGATAATCTCATATAGTTACAAGTATTATATCATGTATTTTTTTTTAAAACGGCCAAAGTGCGAATCCTGGTGCAGTAAGTCGCGAATTCTTTTAGTGTCGAGTTAGGCGAACATTTGTAGAACTTGCTGAAGGGGGAAGTTAGAGCCGGTTCTTTAGCGGGCGGGGCACATTCCGCGGCTGCTTATAAATCTCGCTGCAGCGGAACGATGCTACCAAGACGCTGGGATAACTATCCCGATATAGTAATTTTTGGACGAAGAAGCATATTTGCTAACATACTTCAATTTGTTGCATTTTTACTGTCTTATAAGTTATAATGAATATCCCCCTCTATCTACCTCGTATTTCTACCATGCTATACATAAATCTCGAATCTATTTGCTTTTTTTCCCCTGTCTTTTTCTGGTTTTCTGAAATCTCAATAAGATAGAAAAATATAAAGTTACAAGCAGCAGAAAGAGACAACTAAACACCATCGGATAGTATTGCCAAGGTAAGCAAGGGGGAAAAACCTAAATCTAAAAAAGATACCTTCGATACCTGTTGGCGGAGCCGCTCCCCAATAGGTAACGATAACGGCTATTCTCGACCGTAGCCTGCGTATTCAATATGCTGGCTGTATTGTGAATATTTCCTATTTTCTAATGGCCCAAACTTTCCCTTATTGGTGTTTTGGAAATTATACTGAGATATAGGCATGGTTTTTCTCATGGAGTAAGACTCTTATTTTGGGAAAGGTTTAGTCAAGTATTTATGCCACCAAGCATCAGCCGTTGCAGCAGTTTAACAATGTATTTTCTCACTGCTAACTCTGACCTATCAAGGCTGAAAGTGCAAACAATATTATGACGGGCTTCCACAATTTGTACCCAGGCTCTTGTCGAGTTCAGACATATACCAATACTTTACCTACCCGGGACAGCAATGGGTAGCCTTTGATAATTGAAATTGGATATTGGCAACAGAACTCAACCTTGGAATAATATTGACGTGGCTGATGGGATTGAATTAAATCGGTGTAGTTTTTTACATTAAAGGAGATTTGAATATATAGTCGTAAATAAATGCGAATTGTTATAAGAGACGGCACTACAAAAGCTGGTGAAGGTCTGAGCCGGGGTAATAACGCTCCGAAGTCAATGATGTCATAGTTGATACGGCCCGCGTCGGCGAACAAGACATGCCGCGCCGACTGTTGTAGCAGCAATATCTTGAGGGAAACACAGCAACTCTGAAAATATAAAGTCTTGCATTTTCACATACAGTTAAATCTCTTAGAACAAATAATTACCCTTAGCAGCAACACCAAAAAAATGTCAGAAATTCAAGAGTCAATCACTATCGCATCGCCTCCGTCTCAAGTCTGGGCTGTATTGATGGACTTAAAATCATGGCCAGAATGGAACACTTTTGTCACGTCAATTGAAGTGCAACCTCCACACGCCGAACTCTCTGTCGGAAGCAAACAGAGCATCACCATCAACAAAACCCAGTCGTATACCAATGTTGTTTCAGTGTTAGAACCGGAAAAGGAACTTCGATGGAACGGCAGTATTATCACGCCGATAATATTCGACACCGAGCATTGGTGTCGCCTGGAGGCTGTCGGAGATGGGCAATCTACGCGTTTCACTCAAGGCGAGCGTTTCTCGGGGTTTTTGGCACCGGTTGTTGCAGCTATGGGGAAATTGAATGAACTGCGGGAAGGCTATGTGAGAATGAACCAAGATTTAAAGAAGGCAGTGGAGAATATCAAACCGCAATAATCGCGCGGATTTTATTTTGTCTGACGAGGTGGCATATGACAGCGGGTTGGGATTGGCTATTCTATAAAGTTATTGTGCATAAGCGCATATCCCCGGTATCGGATACCTGGGAAGTATCCACTTCTCTTCTCACAATATTCGTGGAGTCTATCTCTTCTCTTTCTTTCGTGTTCTGTTCCTGACATCCACCGGCACTTATTTCACATCACTTAACGTCTCCAATTCACTCCCAGCATGAATTCAAACGGAGAGAAGTTGGCTTGCGAAAGCTGTATCCGCGGTCACCGTGTCACTAAATGTCAGCATACTGGTGAGTATCATGCTTCTTTCTATAACCATAGAAATCAGCTGCAACAAATCATGAACTCATGCTAACACAATGAACAGATCGTCCACTTCTCAGAGTCAGTAGAAAGGGACGACCAGTGTCGCAGTGTAATCACTGTCGAACTTTGCGCAACTCGCGATCTGTCCATACCAAATGCAAATGCGCATCAGCATCACACCAGGCCATGCTGAAGGAGTTTGGAAAAGGTTTGTTGCTCCCTTGCAAACTATCTAGATAATTAGACTGACTATATTATGCATCCAGAGCGATGCTGTTGCGATGAGGGCGCTATTTGCACATGTGCACATAAGAGTGATCGCAGGAGTTCAAAGGGCGTTCATTCACCAATGTCAGCAGACAAAAGCTCCACGCCGTCCTCTGCCTTATCACCTCCCGAGTCCGAGCATGCGACTGCGGAAATTACTCCCACACCACTTCATTCATGTTGTGCCCAAAGCTCAACCCCATCTCATGATCTAACTCATACCATTGACCCAGTTTCGACGCCAAGTCTTGGTAACCTGAATGACTGGCATTCCACCGACATTCTTGATCCGTGGAACCCTTCATTAGAGGGCCATTTGCCTGATCCTCTGCTGCAAGGTCCGCAGGACTTGACAGGAACCTGGGATTCAGCCCCCGACATTGGGACGAATGAGCAGGCTTGGATGACGATGCCCACTTTCGACGATCCATTGTTAACATTAGACTCACCTGGTCTAGGCGGTCTCTTGAACGATTCCGATATCAGCCAAATACCCATGTTTGATAACTGGGACATTGGAGATTTTACGACAAGTGAGCCTCATGATCAGGAACAACGGCTTAACCAACTTTTGCCTGAGATTGGAGAAGGCATTGGAAGGGCATCTCATATGTTGCTAGAGGATTCTATGCGTGGCTGAGTCATTCGGATGAACCTTCGCCCGTATGAGAGAAGAATGAGATCCGGGACTGGCAATGATATGGCCCCGGTGACAAATCTATCCAAGCAAGAGGGAAAGGATACAGCTGTGAAAGTCAAGCAAACAAAGATAGTGAAGTCGATTGGAATACGCATAGGCTCCATTCTCTTGGTTTGATAATAAGAGCGTTATAGATATCAGCGCTTATAAGCAGCTTGCTATTGGCTGGGAAGCGAGAACCCCGTCACGTCCAACCACCTGATTTCCTTTTTCTACCCAAAACTACTGTCTATTTTCTCTCCGCAACAATCTCGGTGATACGAGTGTCGCCTTGCCACCCAGGATTTGAAACAACTAATGCTCGAATTTTCGTGACCTTCTTCTCACAGACAGCGGCGGCTGCCGATCAAAGCTCAGCAATATGGGTTTGCCCAAGATGCCACCGTTGTCGCTTGCAATAGCGGTTTTAATTGTCCCAGGATGTGCCGCAGCAGAATTTGGTGACGACTTTGCCAACAACCTCTTTACAGATTTAGCTCCGTATATCCACATGTCAACTGAATGTGACCAACTGAATTTACTGACTTTACTAGACTTATCGCGCTCTTCGGCGAACGAGTCACGATGCAGTTTTTGAGTCAGGCGACTGGTTGGGCTGACGGCTTTACTCTTGCTATGGCTCCCCTCGGAATCATTACTATTATCATCAGTGCTATTAGGGTAGGGGGCCCATCTTGGCTGAAGGCTATTATCGGTCGAGCTCGAGAGAACCTCGCCGCTGCAGAGGTTGAACTAATGCCATCAACTTCTGTAGACGTCTGTGAACTATGGAATGGTTCTGAGATTGTACGGAGCCTTGGGTCACCACCAGTACGCGAGTTTATCTGTCTGGTACCGCAAGAAAGACGTGGGAGTCGTTCGGGGCTTGAAAGCGAGCCGAATATTGAGTGCAGAACTATACATGAGGCCTTGAAGGAGGGCTATTTGATAACCAGTAAGTGAAAGGCTAGACCAAGTATAATGGGGCTTGCAGTAACTTATCTGGTGGACAGGCCACAGAAATACTGACTTTGAGTCTGCGAAGAGTAAGTGATCATCCCATAAACGTCTGGAAATTTAACGGGGTTTAACGCCATTACGCTGAAGGCCTAAAGGCAACAAGGCCTCAAACGTCGGAAACAGCTACCCCAACACTTGATGTGATCGTCGCTTGCAATACATCAAGCTCGGCTCCAAACATCTCACTCAATGTTCATTTACAGAAGAGAGAAGAAGTACGAACCGCAGCAGTAATTGGAACCATTCTCCAGCTGGGCGTTCTTGTCTACGCGGGGTTCGCTACTTATTATTACACGATGAGGTTTCCAAAAGAGGGCGATGAACTTGTCGCTGAATATGCATTTCCTTGCACTGCAAGTGGAACGGTCTTATTAGTGACTGGGCTACTGCTATGTGTTGACGTCGTGGAAAAGAGAACTGAAGAAGTCACGCAAAAGACGATAGAAGGCTACGAAGCATATACAATATGGGTTCAAAAGCAAGCAACAGTAGGAGATCAGGTTTTCCGATCCTTTGGGATTTTCTCCAATATGCCCAAGACTAAGATCACGACATCGCGCCGACACGATAGCGTCCAAGGGCCCCGAGATCTGTCCATTATTGACACAATCGTCAAAGTCATGTCATACATACCACTGGAGCTTGCACACGGCCTCGAAAATCTGTTTGGGAGGAGTAAACTATCCAAGAAGGGAGACGACTCTGTGCGTTCGTCAAAAACAGTCCTTGGCACAATTCTCAGCCTTTCGGGCTATGTCATCCAGTTCGTCGGACTAAGGGGTATGCACTGGTCCGTCTCGATAGTTCAGCTTGCAGCTGTGGCAACTATGACTGCTGCTCGTGCTTTTGTTCGTCGTCAACTCGCTGTCCCCCCACAAGCTCAACCTCTTTCTCAGGAATTTGAGCTCGAGTGGTTGGCGTCGACAATGGCGGATAGAGATGATGGTCCATGGGGGACTACCCCGTCTGACTCTTCGACTTTTGGGAAGCACTGGCTGATCTTAACTGGGGGTAACGACAAATTTGATGCAAAGTATGATAGAGAGAACAATCCTTCTCAAGAGGGCAAAGAAGAAGGGGAAGATCTAAGCGAAGATCTTGGTAGCACTGATGGTGATAGCAACATTGAGATCAGTAGCAATGCTGACAGCGGGACCGAGCATATAGCAAGCATTGATATTGCGGATGAACATGGCGGTCAAGTGCCTGGTTCCCAGGAGAGCTGCGATGATCTCGCTGGCCTGGAGCACTTACAGTTGTCTAAAGCCCAAATAGTCGTGAGCCTGCGGTCCAAACTTGGGGAACTGACTGGCTGGCGAAGTCCAGTGGCTATCGAAGCGTGTTCGCTTGTCAGAGCAATTGAAGTGGTGATGAATACACTTTTTGCTCACAGCCCTCAAGAGAGTTTCGAGTGGCCATTGAGAGCCATTTACAATGACTCAGACCCTGAACACGTCCAAATTTCATTATATCAAGAGAATGGAAATTGGAAAGTCAACCAGCATGATGTCGAAGCAGTTCTTTCTTTGTGGATTTGTTCTGCTCGGGAACACCAACGCCTTAGTCCATTGGGTGATGATAGTCCTGTATCAAGGAATACACCAAACGTGCGACTATTGGGTCCGGATACAACTGCTCTACGGCGTGATCTACAGTGGTGGATGCCCCGAGGGTTGAAGAAAACCTTTGTCGTCTCTGAGAGTCTTAAAGGTTCTCTGGTAGCAGAAAAACCCCGAGTTGTGGGAGCTGGGAGGAGTGACGTCTCTCTGTCCGGACATAACCGAGTGGTGATGTTTGAAAGGACAGAGCTCGATGAGACTCAACACGCCCCGCCACTCGAGACAACTGATCTTGATGAAGGCAACGATAACCCTCCTTTTGGCCAGATTATCACCAATGGATTCCTAGCAGCCGAGTCATTCACCCCATTGGCATCTCTGTATGCGCTTGACTTATTCACCTCATTCATGTGGACCGTGGCGAAGGCGATGACAAGGCCCATTGCAGGACAAGCAGATGCGAGACCAAACGATATCAACGGTATTCGGTCTTGGATATACTTCTCTCTCCACAACTCAAACCTTTCGAAAATGGCTGGCGAAATCCATAATACAGGCATAGGAAGCCTCGGCGAAGTTTACCTGTCCATAATTCCCCCTCTAAGCAAAGTATGCAGACTTCCCTCGGTTGACATTATTGTTGATCTCGCACGAGAACACGGAATGCCATACGAGAAACGTGGTGATATGGAGAATGTGACGATCGACTACGTTTGGTTGTTACGGACGGCTTATACGTTTCCTCGCAGCGATATCATTACTCTCAAAGCTATGGCAGTTATGTTGGAGCACCTAGGCCAGCTGTACCAAGAAGACGACCTTTCAGGGCTGATACAAGGGTCAGATCTAATTCCACGACTGCAAATTTGGATCGAGAACGAACTTGACCTAGAGGACCTTGATACTCAAAGGCTATTTTCTCAGGTGATGAGGATGTACTTTGATCAGAGACGTGAGAAACGATTTCCGGATAGATTAAAGAAGCTTGCTGAAAGTAATCCAATCTTTCAGAAGATGGCACGCTTGTTTAGTTCGAGAGCCAAGAGGACGAGATACGAGGCCTGCGATAAGGGCGATATTACAGGATGGACGCAACTGCATTGGGATGCGGCTGCTGGAGAAAAGACTCAAGTCAAAACGTTGCTGAAGCTAGACGCCAATATCCATGCCCAAGACCTTCTGGGACAGACACCATTGCATTATACTTGTCAGGCCGAACGGCTTGATATAGCGGCATTGCTTATCCAGAATGCCGCAGATGTCAATGCACCGGCCAGAAACGGGTGGACGCCTCTCCACTGCGCCGCTATATACGGTCATCAGGCAATGATCGAACTTCTGGTAGAGTCTGGAGCTAACCCTGATGCAATCGATTCATCAAGAAAAACGCCCACTATGTGGACGGCATTTCGAGGACACAGGAAAGCTTTGACCTATTTACAAAATGACGCGAATCTAAAGCTACGAGATGACCGTGGCAGAACGATCCTCCATCTCGCGGTCATGTCGGGGACAACGGGAATGATTGGAGTTCTGAGAGGTACTACAACAGAGACTCAAGACCGAGATGGCCGTACACCATTGCACCTGGCTGCGCTTTATGGAAATGAAGATGCTTTTTCGGTATTGACGTCTGAGCTTGGAGCAGATATAACGGCAAAGGATAATGCCAGCAGGTCTCTCCTGCATTTGGCGTCCATCGGGGGAAACGAAGAAATCATGACAAAGCTGGTGATGGACTTCAAAATGGATATAAATTGCCGAGATGATGAAAATGAGACACCACTGCATTGTGCAGTAAGGGTAGGGAAAGTAGTGTCAGTTGAAACACTGGCTAGACACGCCGCCGATCTTGAGGCCAGAGATCGAAGATGGAGGACGCCCCTCTTTGTTGCGTGTATGGAAGGCCAGGATGAGATTGTAAAAGCACTCACAAAGCTGGGCGCAGACACAGAGGCCAAAGATGACTTTGACTCGACGCCTCTAAACCAAGCAGCTTGGTATGGACACGAAGCAGTTGTCAGGCAATTGATTAGCGGGCAGTTGGATAAAGAAACTAAAAGTGATGCTGGCTGGGGACCTCTGCATGGAGCTGCTATGCATGGATATGAAGGAGTGGCTCGGGCTCTAGTAGAAGCTGGAGCTGATAAAGAAACTAAAGACGAGGATGGGATGACGCCTCTGCATCACGCTGCAGAGCAAGGATACGAGGACATTGTAGGTTTACTTGCTAGGAACGGCGCTGATGTGGACTGCAAAGATAACAAGGGCATGACTCCTCTGCATTACGCGGCTGAAGAAACATATACTCGCTTTGTGAGAAGGACGGGTTATAGACAGCGGTTTGTTGCTGATGTTGCGAATCCTGGGCGTGAGAAGGTTGTGCAGATCTTGCTGGGAGCTGGCGCGAAGAGGGATATAAGGAATATTGAGGGACATACAGCGCTTGATCTGGCAGTTAAGGCTGGTAAGGAGACTGTGGCTGCTATGCTTCAGACGCCGTCTCCCACATAATCATAATTGAGAGAAAGTGTACATAAGTTATAAATAAATTCGAGTTTGGTTGGATAGCATGACTTCACGAGGAAGAAGCATTATGGGATAATGCAGCCAATGCACCCCCAACTTCAGCTTACCTTGACTGCTCATCATTTGCCCTTTTGTGTGTGGAAGGATTGCGCGTGATGACATTCAGTTAGCCCTCAACATCACATCCGACCTTGGTCGCGAGCGAATTGGTGGGTACTACACTGCAGCGAATCGGCTGCATGGGGAATATCGCGAAAGTCATTGCTTGCTGTAGCCTATAAACAGATAAACAAGGGAATTACTCTATGCCTTCCTTGCTACAACCACGACAAAGTTGGGATCCTTGATATAATCCTCCCAAAACTTGGGATCGTTCTTCACGATAGTTGTCTCTTCGGCCGGGGCAACATGCAGCTCAACCAGGCCAAGTTCCTTTGAAATATCATCAGTAAGGGAATAAGTCGTCTCCATGGAAGTTGCCTCGAACGAGAAAGGCGGTTCAGTCACACAGTTAACCTGATATCTCAATCCTCCGGGAATATCCGTCACATCGGTGAAGGTGACACCGTATTTCCCGTGACTCATATACTCAGCACGGATGCTCTTGGCCCTCACTCCAATGAATCTGCCTCCGGGTTTCAAGTTCTTGACAACATTTTCATACATGCTTCTCAGCTCTGAGACGGACGTAGCATGGTCAAATACCCAGTTTGCCATGACAACATCATAGCCTTCCTTCTCTAAGGTGATTTGTTCCGCGACTGACTTGGTCACATCAGCTTCGAACCAGTGAATACGATTCTGCCGCCCAAGCTTCGTCTCAATATCTTGACCTGCTCGCATCATCTCGGGAGAGATATCGACAACATGGACAACCTCAGCACCAGCATCGATTGCACGGCGAGCATGAAGACCACTCCCTCCGCCAAGATCAAGCACCTTGATACCATTGCAATCTCCCAAAGCGTTTTGAACAAGCTGACCCTCAAGTTTTGAACAGGGAAGTTCCTCGACAGAAGCATACTTGGGGGCGAACGAATCGTATTGAGTTTTCTCTGCGTGAGACATGTTGGGCCAGGGGGGAGAGGGAGATGAGAGATAATTGGTTTGTTGGTTGTTGTTTGCTGCTGTTGGTTCTGTGATTCGTGTGTTGGTTGTCGTACTTTGCCAAACCCCGCTCAAAGGTCTGGGCATCATGTTCATTCCTGCAGGGTTAAAGCCGGACGGTCTAACCAATGCTATGCTAGTCTCTGATATTATCGCCATATCTACGGAAGGCTAAATCGATTAGTGTGCCAAAATTCAATATAAGGGATTTTTCTTTACTAGACTTACCTTAATATAATATTAGAAGCATAATTATATATTTATATAAGTATTTATTATTATATAAGATTATATTATTATATTATAATAATAAGTTAAATAAGGCATA
>JAWDHB010000440.1:0-114058 GCA_033439405.1 Fusarium sp. NFCCI 5145
TATTAAATAATAAGGTTAATATAGTAAATTTTATTATTTTAATTATAGCTATAAATTAATTAAATTAGCTTTTAAAGTTAGGGAAACTTAAAAACTAAATAAATAAATTACTTATATAACTTATAAAACCCAAAATTAAAACTCTAAAATTCCTTATCTTAGAACCTCTTTTCCTTAAGCTTTAGTCCAATACAATTATTATACTTACCTAGCTTTCTATTATAATACTTTCAGCCATAGGTCTCAACTGCAAATAATACTTCAAAAACCAAAACTTAGACATTATACTACAATGCCTACACAGTTGATACTTTCTGTTCAATCAGCTATATCCCTACTACTATGAGAATCTGCTGACGAATCACTCCACTCTTCTTCCGAATCCCCTGACATCTCGCCAACATGCGGATCAATAGCATTTGTCCACAAGCCAAGCAGTCTTCCGAGCCTCGTACCGATTGTCCCTGGGTCAGGAATCCATAAATCAGAAAGCCGAAGCAGTTCCCCAATTTCGCCGTGGACTTGTTCCAAAGTTGGGCGAGCACGAGTAGATACCGATGAGCTAACAGTGCTGCTTGTAAATGGGGCATTGAGACGAATGCCACCAGGAGGATTCACAACCCTTGGTACCGGAGACCACCAATTTGGCTGTAGTAGAGTCGGACCAGAGGGTCTAATAGTCAAAGTCATACCTGGACGACGGAGTGATTCCCAAGTTTCAGGGACAATGAAGTTTCCATCATCAGTACAGATACAGTATCTTCCTTCTCTCATTCTTTGTGCCATCATGTCTGATGGCCAGGTGATTTTGGAGATTATTCCCTGCAGCGTCTGTAGTCCAACTGAATTAGTAGAAGTCGAGGATCCAGTAAGACCTTCACTTACCTGGAGGCCTCCGCATGAGGCATACGGGATCGTATGGTTTCTACCCGTGGTTGACTCAATCAAGTGTATTGGCTCTACTTCATCACCAAGTCGGAAGAAAAGAGAAATCGAAACATCAGCTTGAACAAATGTCCCGGAATTCCTATCCGCAACATGTTGGAATGGGGGGTTGTTGATTGACATTGCAATCCAAGTTCGTTCCCTAGAGCTTGATCGCTTGGCGATATCGATACCCTCGTCGACTCTTTGACGTACACGTTGATCAAGGGAGGCATATTGCTCGAGAAGTCCTGGACGCTTTCTGAACTTGTACCTTGAGGTTAGTTGTGAGAGCGCAGACCTGATCTGTTTATCATCCAATTGAAGGTTTTTAGAAGTCTTCTTTGCAGCGCCACCAAAGGACATAGTAGTATCGATTTGCCAAACCTCAAGGTCTTGGTCCTTCCATTCATCGTAAGATCCTGGTGAGAGGATTCGTTTGAGCCAGTTCTTGGTAGCATCAAGCAGATTTGTACCATTTTCATTCATAGACTCATTTTTGACTGGCGAATGTTCGCTGGTAGGCTCCGCGGTGTCACGGGGTGATACTTCAGTGTCCTTAGGAGGTTCTAACCTCGGGACTTGGACAGATAGGATGGACTTCGTTGACTCGGCCCTTTCAACTTTTATTCCAGGGGCATCAAACGAGTCAGGGGCTATGGTTGGCGTGCTGCGAAATTAGGATAGCGTTAGCCCAACTCGAATACACTGAAAGCCAAAAAGAGAATATTTCTTTCTTCAAGAATCGCCTTACCTGGGCGTGGTCCATGCGGTTTCAATATCCTCTGCAGAAGTGTTGGCAGGAGGTGTTAGTGAAGTATTGATACTCCATTTGGTCACCATTTTGGACAGATATTTGTAGTGGCTGGCTCGTCGGCTGGCAATTTGTGCAGCGAGCCTCCGTAATGTATACTCTGTGTCCAGGCTTCCTAGGGCACGAGCTGGCGTCCTGATGTAACCACAAGATTAGAAAAGTCAAATTAATAAATGAATAGAATCTGGACTTACCGTATCTGGTGCTGTGCAATTCTGCCTAAAAGACAACGCAGCATGAGCTCAAACCTGACTTGCATCAGCAAGTGCCGACAGTATTTGAACTGAACCTCCAGTACGTCCCACGCTTCAGTAGACCAGACCACAGTGGGAGAAATGCAAGCTACATATTCCCCTGCTTGCTCTAAAGAGATATCTGTCACCGTTTTATCGCCCACAATGTGCTTTGTCTGCCGGACCAGCAGGATCACAATGCCGATATATATCCTCTCACACCTGACTTTCAAGCCCGCAATATCCTCCAAGCATAGCTTTGTGAAGATATCTCCATCAGTTTGAAGCAGATCATCGATCTCTCCCAGTGTCAATGCAGTAGAGCTTATCAATGGGATCAGCTTGGGAAGCCGTTCACGGGCTCTCCAGCCGGCCTCCAACTGCAACTGCAGAGCGCTTGCAAGACTGAGGCCCAGCTTGGTGACAGGTTCAATATCCTTGGGGGCCATAGTTAGAGAAGGACCCATGTGGGAATTATAAAGTGAAGAAAACTAACGCAAGAGTTCCAAAGTCTCTAGCTTTTAATAAAATTAGACAGCATCATTACAGCTTCTTCGCCACCCCGCAGAACGTGCAACATTGATGCCAACTGAACCAATCATGAAGTTGTTTGCTGGCCTTGCATAGACTCTATACTGTAACTAGGTATTGAAAAACATATTGTGCATAAGCCACTGGTGCGATTGGTGTCCACGTCGTTGATCCGATGCAGTAAGACACATCTGAATGTAACGCTTACCATCATTTGCGGGCCTCGTTATCTCCGTCGTGTTGTAGATTGCAGTGAAACGGTTGTCTAGCAAGGAAGGGCCTTAGGCCTGAGCTGTCCTCCGAACGCGTATTCGCTGCTGGGGACCTCCGCATGCCAATAGCTCATTAAACAAGTCACTATTTCCCGCCTCAATTTGATCCAACGTCTCCGAGACATCGTACGATTCCGTAGCCAGTTTTTGAGATGGGCGCTGGCTCCTCAGTGAAGAAGTAGAATAGTAATCATTTGGTAGTTCATATTGATGTAGTGGCTCCACGAAGTAATTAATGCATAGCGATCTCACTTCTTTCACCTCATTGCATTCAATCCATGTTGACCATGTCCCAATCAGCAAACATCTTCGATGTCAAGCTCAAGTCGCCCCTTGCAATCGGCTGAGATCTGCCCAGGAAATCCTCGTAGTTGCTATACACAGAGATCCTATGCTTGTGGCCCGGTACCAGAGACAGACCTGGTGCTTCGATCTTGACAACCTTACCATCATCCTCTCGGGGCCTGCTGTTTGTCAGTATTGGATGCATTCGTTATGAAGGCCTATCAAACTCACAGTGGTTGAATCGAGTTCTCGAAGACATCTTCCATCACGGCAATAACGCCCTGCTTGAGCTTCTCATCACTGAGCGCCGGCTCCACATTAAGCTTGACACGGTCGCCACTGAGCTGAGCATTAGGCGAAGTTCTCAACACATGGTCGATGTGGACCTCGGCGTTGCTTCCATAGAGATAGAATGGCATTTTGTCGGGATATTTATCGTCCAATGCGTTACGAGACATAGAACGTTTCACGACGATGTGGATGTTGGAGGGTTTGAACTTTGCAAGAGGCTCAGTGCCCTCTCCTGGGATACCGTCATCCATTCGCAAATCAACATCGCCACTAGAATTCAAGAGATCGTCAAGTTTCTCTGGAATAACGTTGGCAACCGTGTAGAACTTGTCTGGGTTCTCTTTACGAAGCTTCTGGTAAAGCTCCTTCACCTCAGTTGGTAGATCGGCCGTTATGATGACCTGCCATCGGTGGGCAGCCATGTTGAACATGGGGATGTGGACGAGATGGATCTTATCAAGACCTTGCATGACAAAGCCATGGAAATCGGGGTTCTCAGTGTTTCGCGCAACCACGGCCTGTTTGTGTTAGTGCCAGGCTTATCAGATCATAGGTTAGATTTATTTACCTTGACTTCTTGTTGTGCAATTTCCCTAAATGAAGATACTAAGCTATTGAGGAACGGAGAGTCGGTAGGCCAAGGGCTCATCGTCACATTAACCAAGAACGACAAGTCTCCATGAGCAGGATTCTCGTCATTCGATAGTTCAAGACGTCGTTTAAAGTTGGTAAGACATTTACCGTAGGCCTTCTCGCTGAACGAGGACGAGGTCAAGAACAATGGGCGCTCGGATATGGGTTTCTCATCATCTTCAATAGTGTAGGACAACCGTTTGAAGATTTGTTGGTTCAAGTAGCTGGCTTCTCCCTGTATCAAGAGTCAGTTTATATCTCTCATATATAGGCAGTTCCTTGGCTTACTATGTCAGTGTTGGGCTTCCCATCGATTCTGAAGTTGCAGGCAAAAGCGTTGATCATCAAGTCACCACCGAGCGTTTTCAAAAAGTTCCAAGCTTCTTCGTCCTTCCAAAGGTCCACGTTGCTGACTTCGAGGATTTTCTCCCGAATGAACTTCTTGTGTTTCTCGATATCGTCTCTTGAGCCCCCATCACGTTCGATGGGCAGTCGAATCAGAGGGACGACAATGAGGTCATCGTCGGGTTTGGTCAAAGTGGCCCAGTGACAGTACAGCTATGGAAAAGTTAGAACAAGCCTCGAAAGAAGAGGCCTAGTGATGCAGACCTTGGTGCACGTGAAAATGGCCTCTCCAAGGAGCCTTCCGTAACCATTGACATTAAGTCCGAGGGTTTTATGTGTGAGCCAGGTTGCTACAGCTGCGGCTCCTGGCTTGCTACCCTCAACGCCATAAACGCCCATGCTTCCCTTCTCATCGCCCTGGCGGTAGACAATCGGACTAGTCCAGGTGATGAGGTAGCGCATGCGCTCGTCACGGTAGCAAAGACCCCCTGCAGGATAGTTGATGTAACCAGATCTGTTGAATTTGTCAGATCAGATAATCGAGTAAGAATAGTTGATGACCTACTTGTGCGGATCAATAGTAATGGTATCGGCAACAGGCAGAAACCCAAGCTGTTCCGCCGTGTACTCCTGGAGCTCCAAAATTGGCACAAAGGGTCGCTCAACGTCTGGAGGAAAATAATACTGGTTGCGTTCAATCATGGAAGAAAAGCAGCCTCCTCACGCAGCATCACAATGAATGGCAAAAGAGAGACCTCGAGCTTGGAACTCCCGACGGAGGTCAGCAACCTTACCGAGAGGATCACATGCGCCATGCTCAGTTGATCCAATAATGACCACGCCGCCAAAGACAGGTGTATACTTCGATTCGTCATCTCCTTGAATACACGACTCCAGATGAGCACGAAGACTGTCGATGTCCATCCGAGCTTCTTCGTCAACGTCGATGTCAACAAAATTGTCGGACCCGAGACCAGAGATGGCTATATACATGATTAGCTTGAGAGATCAGGAGACTATTATCATTACATACCTCCGCCTTTGGGCCAAGAATAATGCTTTGTAGCACTGACGAAAAACTGGGCTGGTTTCGTAATCCCAAATTGCCGATCAACATATTCTTTGCCGACAGTCTGAATCAGGTAGTCTTTCATGGCGGTCTGCAGGAAGTTGGCAGAAATGGCATTCTCTTTAGCAAGGCGAGTAGGTATCTGCAAAATAGTAGTCGGCTTGAGGTTGAGAAGTTCCCAGGTTGAGAGTTCCATGAACGGCTTTTCTTCACCTTTACAGTTTGAGATTTCGAATGGTGGCTCAATACGTGCCAGGAAGTTAAGTGGCGCCCCTTCGGCCATTGCGAGCTTGAGGGATAGCGGGTAGTACTTCAGGTTTCGAACTAAACCTTGTTAGAAAAGTGAAGACAATGGGAACAGCGAATATACTTGACCAAATGGCCTCGAGATTAGCTACCGAGCCATCCTGCGAACAGTATTAGACACGATTAATTCCATGCAGAGATCTACTCACACAAGTGATATGACCCCATGGTTTGACAGACTCCTCTTCATCACCAAATCCGAAACCATAACCTAGCATCTCACAGAGATCTTGACCGACTTGGCGCTCCACGTCGGTGGTATACGGACTGGCCTCAGTCGCAACATTGTTAGGGTTGTACATCATAGCCGTCATAACTATGAGATATAGTTAGCTTGACATACTGGTAACTTATTTTAGTTAGGTACTCACATCCGATGATACTGGGCATCGCAGTATCCATGTTCATATGAGCATTATATCGAGGCGACCAAAAGGGAATAGAGTTGGTGGACAGTTTCTTGGAGATATGTTTGACGTGTCCTTCAAGCTCAGCAATACTGCCTTTGAATTCCTCTGTATCCATCATCCCTTTAGTGATGAAGTCGGGGTCATCCTGGTAGAGATTTGCCCTCGCGTCTCTCTGTTCCTCCAGGACGTGGGTAAAGAAGTCATGCAGGAGGTCAAAGTTCTCGGCGCGAGGACCGAGGAAGTAAGAGCCAACACGGGCATGTTGACGGCGCTCATGTTCGATTTGCTCATCAGTGACCATTTTAATTGTCTGGCAATAGCAAGGGAAAAATTGGGTTCGTCTTGGATGTTCTTCGTCTGTATCAGAGATTCGAACAGAGAGGCGGCAGGCATCGCTTTTATGTCCAGCACGACATTATAGTCTATCCAGGCTCTTATCAAAGTGACTTTACTATTAGCTGAAATCCAACCAACCTCATACAAGCAAGCTATCCCGTGTCTCAGATCTGCATATTGAGGGGTCAGGTGAGCTTCCCCGACCAGTCCAGAACATAAAGATAATATGTTGAAAAGGAACGAGTGCAACATAGTGATCATGGTGGGTGTCTCGAAAACCTATAGTTTCATGCACGGAGCAAATATATGCAAAGCCCTATGTGCCAAGGTTCAAGTTGGGAAAGGTCAGCTAGGACTATTGAAGCTTCAGCTGGAAACTTGAGGTGGGCGTTACCTCATCGGGAAACAGGTGAAGGGCTAGCGGAACTACGGCACATCCGCACTAGAGGCTCTATCTTAAGAGTTGGGAACTACTAGCAATAATTAGAGCCACGTAAATTATTAAATCTCGGTACTTCTAGTTGAGTAAAACCATGTCTGGAAACGTGAGATCGCCGTATATCCATTATACCCGTAAGCAATATCCTGTAACTGTTCTCTAATCTCTGCTTAACCATCTCTTCCATTTATACTTCATGGTCGATATTTACTGCTCCCATCTTTTCATACTCAGCCTGTCCCGCACCTGCATGCTGGTACTGTCCTTGTTTCATCTCCTTGGTCATGCGACGAGCCACTGCAACTGGGTTCTCGTCAGATGTGAAGAAGAGGTCCATATCTTCCAAAGTGAAGTTGCTCGTTTCGGGGAAGAAGAAGTAGATTATCGGAACAAAAACATAGTTTGTGACCATAAAGATCAGATATGCCTTCCAGTTCAGCCGGTTGATCAGAACTGGGGTTACCATGACAATGACAAAATTCCACAGCCAATTGGAGCTGATGCCGACAGCACTGCCACGAGCTCGAGCTTTGAGGGGAAGAATCTCAGGAACATAGACCCATGGGACTGAGTTCATGGAGAAGCCGAAGATGAGCTGGTATAGGAAGAAGAAGGCGACAGCCGCTGAAGCACATTTGTTGCCGTTGGAGGCATTGTTAGCCTGAGAGAGCAGAATGGCAACCATCATCATACAGACTCCCAGACCCAAACTACCCACAATCATTGTCTTCCGACGACCCATGCGATCAAGCGCAAGAGCAGGGAGAATAGCTCCGATCATGAACATGACTTGGATGCAGCCTCCGAGAACTTGAGACATTTGAGGACTCATACCAACGTTCTGCACGAGCACAGAGGGCACGTAGTAGACAACGAGGTTGATGCCTCCAGCTTGGTTCATAAACTGCGCGAACCACGCCAAGAAGACACGGTTTGCAGTCTTGACCCTGTCGTTCTTGAAACAGTCGAGCAATGATACCTGGTTCTCAGACTCGAGATCAATGGCCTGCTGAATAGCATTGACCTGCTCGATGATCCAAGGGTCGCTTTCGTCTTTGTCGTAGACGTGGCACATGACATCAATGGCCTCTTGACGTCGATTGCGGGTGAAAAGCCATCGGGGAGAGTCAGGAAGGGCAAAGACCAGAGCCACGACAACTAAAGCAAAAACGATCTGGAAGGCTAGCGGGAGGCGCCAGGCCATTGCACCTCCGGCGAAGGACAGGCCGTAGTCAAACCAATAGGCGAAGACAATACCGACACCGACAAAAAGCGATTCAGAAGCAATGAGGCGTCCACGGAATCTGGCATCGCAGAGTTCAGATTGGTACCTTGGATGAGAGTTAGACTGCTGATGTTGCATTGATGTGATGAAACATACATAGGAACTGTAGAGGTCTTCATGCCAGTGCCGAACCCAGTAATGACACGGCCGATAACGAGGTGCGGAACCGTATAGGCAGAAGCTTGAAGAACAGCGCCGATAATAACCAGGGCCATAGCGAGCCATATTGTCTTGCGGCGGCCGAGAATTTCGGCAGTGAAGAAATTAACTAGTGTCTGTTAGCGATACCGATCCACCTCATATCAGGAAGTGATGTCCAACTCACTGATACATCCTACCAGACAGCCCAAGTTATAGCAAGAAACAATGATGCCAGTCTTGGAGTCGGACGGATGATGGAACTGATTCAGCCAATCCTCATTTTGCAGAATCCCACCGAATACACCTTGATCATAGCCGAAGAGTACAAAAGCGATGAGGCAACAAATGGTGATGCCCACGCGAGTGGGTTTACCTCGTTTTAACCAGGACTTCATAATAAATAGCTGGAGGATAAAAGATACTAAAATGGTTACAATTCGACTCCAACAAGGCGAGACGGTTTCCAATCATTTATAGTCTTCATTAATTCACTGGATATAATTATGCGTCATAACATGATTGACATTGTATCTCTTGATCAGTGGGTTAGGTGACCGGGTAAATGGACTATGATGCCACGGGTTGCTCAGAGTTTTACGAAAATGCATCAGCTGATCAGTCTTGGGAGTATTAAATTGTTGATCCCTATGCGAGCGGTTAATTAGAAAGCACAAATGGGGAATTAAAAATAAGCCCGAGGGATTCTGCCAAAGGCTCGGCTGCGGTGTTTGACCCCCGCCTCTTGTCATATCATGGAGGGATCGTCGTCTCAGAGAAGTTGACTTGCGCACCAATCATAAGCTGCACATCGGTGTATCCGCAAGGAAACTTGATGGCCATGGCAGATCGCCCGATCACCATGCATCTAACCGAGCAATCTCCACCAGGGCTGGTTTAACCACAAGAACTCGAAGAGCTCGAGATTTCAGGGAACCGAAGAACCGAGAGAGAATCACTGACCGCTGCTTTCGAAGACCCTCAGAACTAGTAGCAACAGACCAGATCGTGTTATTTCGCGATATAAACCGTCACGTTATTTAATTTACTGGCTAAGTTTGAGTGGAAAGACTGCCACGGGGACTGTCTATAAATAGTATCTCTTTATTGATTGACTGTTTTGTTGGCTTCCATGGAGGTGCAATATCTTTGTCAAAGTCTCTAGTATTGATGGATAAGAGAGATTTCTGCTGTAATTTCGATTCTTGAATTACGATCTCTACTACTGTCTGATCTGTTCAAAGACTCAAACCCAAGTCCGAGGGACAAGTATAGCTCGACCAGACGATTGCAATTTATTCAAGGGTTATATTGATGCAAGTAATGGGTCGGGTGTCCAACGCTAAGAGTCTGGTCCAAGGAAACTGTTGTTGGTATTTGGCCCATGTAACCTCTCCAATCAACAACCATGACTTTCAACGAGTTGAATTTATTTCTTGTTTGAAACATCTAAAGGACAAGGTCAGTTTTAATTCCTACTTATTTTTGTAGTCTCATAATGGCCAGACTTACTGAACTGGAAGTGAATAATATCTCCGTCTTGGACAACCTGCGAGAATATCGCGTTAGCTACTGCACTGTCAACTGTCTTTGCCCACTTACATAGGATTTGCCTTCTTGGCGGTACTTTCCAGCTGATTTGATGGGAGCCATTGACTTTTGACCCTCACAAAGATCGTGGAAGTCTTGATAGGCTACTACTTCAGCCTTGATGAAACCCCTCTCAAAGTCACTGTGGATAGCTCCAGCGGCTTGAGGTGCCATGCAGCCCCTGGGAATAGTCCAGCATCTTATCTCCTTCTCACCAGCTACATATTCGTCAGTACTAATCTTCATCGTAGAAAACAGTGAACGAACCAGTAAAGTAGTATTGCAGACCAAGCTTTGTGAATCCCTCAGTGATGATCTTGTCCAACTTTGACTTGACCTTGATGTCCTTGAGGAACTCGGCCAGCGCGTCAGGGTCATCCTTCAGACTGTGGAGCTTCTCCTCAAACTCGATAGAGAAGGGGATAATATCACGAGGGGTACCTCCGTGCTCAGTAACCCACTTAGCGATGCCAGGAAGATACTTGCACTTCTGTCGAAGGTAGTCCTTCATGGTCAGGTTGACAAGGTAGATAACGGGCTTGGTGGTGATAAGCTGGATCTTTTCGTTGATAAGGGCGATTTCGGCGGGGGTCCAGCTTCCGTCTCGAACTGGTTGATCCTTCTCTAGCATCTGTTCGCTTGTGAGTATTTCTCTCCCTATTCATTTAACCACCAGATCAGCTCTTACTGCTCGGATCTTTGTCGTTGTCTCGTAGAAGAGAGGGAGCATCTTGTATTTTCCGCCAGCCTTCTTGACGATGAGCTCCTCTGCCACGATTTGCTTATCCAAAATGTCTACAAGGAAATATTAGCTGAATTCAAGTTTGTTGAAGAGATGCCACCTACCGAGATCCTTCTTGCACAGCTCACTCTGGATGGTATCTGAAGCATACACGCGTTAATGTCCGTCGGCCCAAAGGATGAGGTTGTACTGACCCAAGTCCCGAACGGGATCAATCGAGTCATCGACGTGCAAGACTTGATCATTATCGAATGCTCTATTACATAAGTCAGTCTGTTCTTGCATCAGTTTAGTTGTAAAAAATACCTCACAATATGGAACATGCCGTCAACAGCCTGAATATGTGACAGGAAGGCATTTCCAAGTCCCTGGCCCTCAGAAGCACCCTTGATTAGACCTGCGATGTCGGTGACCTGCAGGTATGCGGGGTACATAGAAGGAGGCTTCCAAAGATCACAGAGGAAGTCCTAGGGTATCATCATTAGCTATTTGTCCAATGTTTTCTCACTCTATCTCAACTCACATATCGAGCGTCGGGAACAGCACATCTCGCCTCATTTGGCTCAATAGTACAGAAGGGATAGTTCTCGGCAGCGGCGCTCTGTTCGGTCAAAAGATTGAACAGACTCGACTTTCCGACATTAGGCAGACCAACGCAGCCCATCTTCAAGTTCTTGCGAACTCTTCCGAAGGCGACGACATTGTCAATAACAGGCTCGGCTTTTTTAGGAGGCATTTTGTCTATATCTACCAAGAACAAGATGTTTGCAAGAATTCGGTTTTGGAAAGTTGAAAAGATAGAGAATGCGTTGGCAGACTTTTCAAAAATGGCCTGATAGCCCACTTAAAGACATGGGTGTAGAGTGTTCTGGCCGGTTGACTAGTCATAAGCCACAGAGATACGTTGTAACCTTGTGAAAATAATAACAATAAAAATAGTTTGTATAGATAAATCCAGCCATATATTCGGTTGTATCCAATTATTATGCTCTTCCCTCCACATACCCAATGTAGACAGAGGTTGATCCAGAATGCAACGGATAGAAGGCATTCATTGGGGGTGTCACGTGGAGGACCCTGCCAAGAGATCATCATGGGGCTGTGGAGCCATTCTAAGGACCAAAGTCTCCATTACGCCCAATCAACAAGAAAGAGTTCGAGTCTGTTACTAATTATAGTAAGCGATAGGTCGCTCAATTTTTTAGTGGTCTCGGTTAGAAAGTGACCAGTCTCGATTAAGCATCAGCTGCACGGCCACTCATGCTGAGCCATATGCAAGCCACAGACCCTATTAACCAAGTTTTGGCAACAGATGAACCTTTGACAAATGGTATCCTTGGAAGAATATTTGAACCAACTCATTGATTTAATTACTACTCTAATTACAAAGGTCCATGGGCCAGCCCATCGCCTCTCCACGCCAGTATCGCTCTGTCCAAGATATCTGTTCACCTTCCCCTCCTGAACCAGACCCTGGATCGGTAACTATACCTTGCTTGTGCTAATCCAAGTTGACAGTAGATGCCTCAAGAGCATAATGCCTTGATAGTCACCGTTGTCCTGGCCTTAAACACCAAGGTTTTAGTTATTGGCATTGCCATTAGTGTTTCCATTAGCGTTACCGTTGGCGTTTGAGTTGGCCTTGTTGCCGGTATTTGTGTTGGCATTGGCGTTGTTCTTGTTGGCCTTCTTCTTTCCCTTCCTGGCCTTAGCCTTTGCCGTTCCATTAGCCTTGGCCTTAGCATTGGCAGCCTTGTTACCAGTAGCAGCACCAGCAGCGCCAGCGGCAGCATTCTTGTTTTGACCGGCAGCCTTGTTTCCCTGTGCTCCCTGGTGGTGTCGGGCTACGAGTCCTTCATGGTCCTCGGCTTCGTCCTCAACTTCGTCCTCGTCATCTTCCTCGTCCCTCTTGGCATTCTTGTTGGCTTTGGCTTTCTTGCCAGCCTTCTTTCCCTTTGCTCCTTGATGATGTCGGGCTACGAGTCCCTCGGAGTCCTCGGTATCGTCCTCGGCGTCTTCGTCGTGTCTCTTGGCGTTTTTGTTGCAGCCATTAGCAGCCTTGGCAGCAGCATTGCCTTTGGCTCCTTGGTTTCCCTGGTGGTGACGGGCAACGAGATCCGCGACGTCTTCCTCGTCGTCATCTTCGTCTCTCTTAGCCTTGCATCCATTGTTGGCATTGGCATTGGCATTAGCTTTCGCGTTCTGGCCCTTGTTGCCTTGGTGGTGGGGCTACTTTTGTAAGTTGTTGGGCAACCAGTGGACAGCAAAGTTACTCACATCTCGTGGCTGAACACTCTCGAAGACGGGAAGTGCGTTTCCTGGGAGAGCAGCAGCAGCAATCAATGCCTTGGAAGCTGTTAGCAAGAGAATATCAACAATATGAAAAGGATCATACAGCAACTTGGCCAAGACTGGCGCGAGAGACCCTGTTGTCCTGGGCGAGGACCTGGGCGGCAAGAGCAGTGACGATGGCGGTGGAGATATACATCTTGATGATCGAAATGTGGTGAGATAGGAATGGGTTCTGACCAGCAGGTGAAGGACAGTAATGTAGATTAGAGTAGGTAGGACTAGCCTTGAAAGAAGAATGAGAAATTATGAGATATTGCGTCAAGCAAAGCTCAATTGATTGAAGAATGGAAGTTGAGTTGGTTGATGAGAACAATTATGAGATGAAATGCCAAGCTTCTTATAGATCTCACCTGAACTATGATCATGTGTAGCAATACCCCATTCCCCAGATTCTTTATCCTTAGAATACATTTTCATCCTCGATTCGCAATCCAGTTGGTCGTCAAACGCAAGCGCCAAGACAAAACTGAGAGTGTTTTGAAGTTTTTACAGGTGATGCCGAGTTGCCGTATTCACTCATAGTCAACATCCGAATAACCGCTGTATACGAAGAAGCATTTCTTGGTACCCTCGCCAGACCAAAGGCCTCCTACTGAAAGGGAAGGTATTGGGACGGTTAGAACGGCCAATCATGAAACCGAGGCCTCGGTTCAAACCCAACACACTGGACATGTTTGTCAAGAGTGAATGACATACCAAACTTTTGGTGATAGGCTATTGGTGGAAATGAAACTCAAACAAGTTTCGCTGGTTTCATATGATTGGGCTAGAACTGGCGACCCCTGAAGACTACGACATATAGTGCCTCATGTTGCCTGAAGATATCACTAACCCCTGTTACAGGTATTACTCCTATAGATCTAGAGTTATATTTTCTGAATACTTATTACTGACCATTCCCCATTGGTGGTGATTGCGAAACTGCCAAACCCACGAAACTGGAATATTGTTTGGAGTGGGCGGTCTGGACGAGTTTCGCAACAACCCAAGGTTGCATTATCTCCTAGCACCAACCATACCACGTTTCGGCTTGGCGTTTTAAGGCTTGTAATTGGAAGCCGAATATCCGCTCACGGCAAAACTCCAAACGCCAAGTAAAGATAGACCAATTATAGCACCATGCCTCTCAAGACGAATAAATAAATACCTGGTCAAACCTTAGACTACTGAGGGCATTGACGTTTTTGACTCTCCGACTTCACTCATCAACTTTTGGGCTAAGACCACGACTTCAAAAATTCAAGTTTAAGTTTTACTGCAATTTCCATAACAACCATGGGTTCAAAATATAGGCCTGTGCCCAGCGATGAGGAGCAGCAGACACAGGAAAAGAATGCCCTCTTATCACCTCTACCCATCTACTCCAGCAGTCCGCCCTTTGTGTCGCACTCCACTACACATCCACATCTACTCTGGATATGCCACGCGATTTTACTCTCCTTCTCTTTGGCATTCTTTGCCCTTTCATTGCTACTCCGCGCTACCCCTTCAAATGGAACATGCGCTCAATCAAGATTTCCCTACTGTAGGTCTATTCCTGTTTACCATCGGTCATATTTTAACGTCAGATAGCTCCAGCAGAAAGTGTCGCGGGCTTCCATACAGTGCGGTATAATATCACCCCAGCCATGGAGATGACCAAATTTGTCGGATTCGGTCCCGAAGTTGACAAAGCATGGAACCATATTACATACGACGTTGGAGATCAAATGATCTCTAAAGCGGAGCTGGATAAACTGGGACTCGATCCAACCTCCCTCAAAGTCAAGGATCCCAAGACAGGTCACGAAGGCTACCGCGTCGGGATGCAGGTGTTCCATCAACTTCACTGTCTCAACCTGCTTCGACAAGAAACTTGGAAAGAATATTACTCCGAGATGGAAGGCGACATCGATGTTGAGCCAGAGGACTTGAGAGGACATCTTGGTGAGTGCAAACAGAATACCATTGCTTGTCTAGCGCTAACGTTCTTCAGACCACTGCATAGAGTTCTTGAGAACAAATTTGATGTGCCAGAGTGATACGGGTGTCTTCGCATTTAAGTATTATGAAGGTTATGATGGCCATTGGCCTGACTTTAGCACGTTGCACACGTGCCGCAATTTCGATGCCATTCGAGACTGGGCATTTCAGCATGCGGTCGTGTTTGGAGACGAGGAGTGAAATGACCAAGTTAGAATAGATTCTGTAATTAGATTTGTTATCCCAGTCATGGTATGATCAAGATTGTAAAATTAGCAACACCCAACCCAACATAGACTGTTCCACAAATAATTTCTGTGTAATATTCAAAAAGTGTCATACCTTTTAGCTTGAGCAACTTAGTGTCAGCTGTGCACTAAATCAGCCATTCTCTTTCCGCCAAAGGATATTCTGTCTCTTACAGATAAGAGATAAGATTAGATAGCAAAGGGCGCGCTCTCAGCGAGGTATATGAGTCTGTGATTGGCCTGTTTTCGGCCCGCTCTTCGTTTCGGGCGTTTCGGAGATTAACGATAATCTGCTAGTCTACCCTGCAGCAACCGGCTTTTATTAACTCCAACTATTGTTAATGAGAAAGCTTAATAGTAATAGAGGGACTCTAAAAAGAGATGCAGAGAATTTGTATTAATATACAGTAGCATTAGACACCTTTTTGTTAACTTACCGCAATGAAGCTGGGCAATTGACATCAGGAGGGCAACAAATGAGAATATTTGTTGCATCCTAGAAAAGCCACGCTCAAAACAGTCAACCATACTCTGTCTCGTATCTGAGTTAACCCGACTGACTCGAACATCCGGCATCGGCCTGAGTCTCGGTACTACCCCTGACAACAACATGATCAGTTGACATGGCCTTGTCAAAAGTTCAAGCTCTCGGTAGTTAGCCTATTAAGCGATTATGCTTGTGTTAAGCTTACAAGGATTAAACCTCCAATGGAGCCCGTGCGTCGGCAGAAAATCCTTCCTAGAGTGGAAGGTCCGTCGTATTAATCCGGCGCATACTGCCCTTCACGGTATGCGCCGAGATGCGGGTTTGCACTAAGATATTCATGGCATAGACTCGGGTAGAACCTGTCAACTCATGCTTGAATGCGGCAGGTAAACTTGGCGGAAGAACTTGTCCATGGAGCTATGGATATCCAGTTGCCTTTATAGTGAAGTCGGAGTAGATAAGGAGTGAGGGCTATACTGTCATGCAATGAACCTTTGAATGGGACGAACGGAGATATAGCATAACTGGAAACGATCGGCAAGATATAGTAAGATAGATAGATTACCTAGTGTCTCTACTCTATGGCGTTATCGCGACCAGTAGCACAATATTATAATTATAAATACCAGACAGAGGATGCATACATTATAGTCCATGTCCTCATCTATTCATCAGCCTTCTCACAAGTCACAATACCGCAACAATGGTCTCTAAGTTTGCTCTTGCCCTTTTCTTTGGCAATGCCCTGGCTCAGCTCTCAGGACGAGCTCTTCCTCCTCGTTGTGCCATTACCGATCCCACTCCTGAGCAAGTCAGCCATGCCCAGAACTTGAAGAAGATTGAGACTGTCTCCAAAATCGCTGCCTCTTCCATCAGCGTCGATACCTACTTCCATGTTGTCTCGTCATCCTCCAAGAAGTACATCTCCAAGGCTAAGCTTCAAGCCCAGCTCAAGGCCTTGAACGATGCCTATGGACCTCATGATGTTACTTTCAACCTTATCGACACAACCTTCACTACCAACTCCAACTGGGCTGCTGGTAACGGTGAAGTTGCCATGAAGCGACAGCTTCGCCAGGGAGATTATAAGACCCTGAACCTGTACTTCACCGACGTTGCTAAGCTCGAAGGTCTTGAGGCTCTCGGATACTGCTTCTTCCCCGAGCCCAACGTCTCAACCGGATCTCAGACTTTCATCCGAGATGGCTGCGTTATCGTCGCTGAGACCGTCCCTGGAGGTTCTGCTGCCCCTTACAACCTGGGAGGAACAGCCGTTCACGAAGTCGGCCACTGGTTCAACCTTTTCCATACTTTCCAGGATGGCTGCGACGGTGGAGATCTTGTCAGCGACACCCCTGCCCAGGCCAGCCAGACAAGCGGATGCCCTGCTCGTAGGGATACATGCCCTAACCAACCTGGCGATGACCCTATCCACAACTACATGGATTATTCCGATGAGTATGTCATACCTTAAACGTAAATTCTCCTAGATTGCTAACGGTTTGCAGTGTCTGTTATGAAGAATTTACTCCCGGCCAGAGGACCCGCATGCATACTGCTTGGACCACTTACCGCAAGTAGATCGGCGATGATGAAACGACATGTATATAGATACTGAGATGCTTGTATATACTTTTGGATGGCAGCGATTATGAAGTTAGCGAGTTGGGCGAGGCGTTTGATGAAGAGTTTGGGAGTTTTACTTCTATGAGTATATGACGAATTAAAAGAGCACTTCACATGACTTTTAGAAACACGTTAGATCTCAAGATCCCTGTGCCTCGGTAGCTGGAATACAACGTCGTATTAGATATGCTCCACACCATTTTCAGCCTATCCCGATGCCATGTTTTTCATCTGATTTTACATGTTATCTGATTGGCTACTGAAGACATCTTTCCTTTCTTGAATGATTCTGACAGAAGCTATTATTCATGTATCTTTTTCCTGCTTCAACGTGCTGCGCCTTGTGTAGAGGCTGGGACGAGTTTCACCCCTCATTGGCTATGTCGTATTTACTTGCAGCACACTGGCTGGATTTATGAGATTTAAGACAAATTACCTTGTAGAAATCCATGCGTTGTCCTAAAGGGACTTTGGTTGGCTGCCTCTGGCATGTAAATTCCAGGGCAGTCAGTGTAAGCTGAATCTCAATCTAGGCCGAGAACAGACTTAGTCTTGTTTGACTCTTCCCTTTTCGGCTTTTTAAGTCTACTCGGGACCGACACGCTATGCTTTCCTTTCCACCATAGGTGCCCGTGCGTCAAGCATCAGGCGATGGCTTGCGCTAAGGGGGGCTTGGTCTCACGGCCCTACCCGAGCTACCGAGTACTGTACTACTTGAGTCACATTCTCAGGGCAGGAATGTGTACAGACTGACAAGTCGCTTTCAGCAGTAAGGTTTACTCCAAGCCATGGGCTATGATTTCATATAAAGTGTATATAACGCAGTCCCATATGGCAATATCTTGAACTACTCATAATTCGTTTCCAGTCCATTGCTACTGCATCAGTGTTTGCTATGCACATCTCACCTTAGGTACTGTTTATCGGGGAAGCATTTCTCCGCAGTCAGCCTTGCGAGCACGCTAGTTGTCGATCATAAATCCCGCACTCTGAGCTCCCTCACTCTGATTCTTCTCTATTCTCTCATACCGGCAAGATGGCTTCCAATCTGTATCCTCACAGAGGCTTCATGCTGGACACAGGCAGGAAGTTCTTTCCTGTCAAGGCCATCCTTCATCTCTTAACCTTGCTTCACCAATACAACTTCAATGTTTTTCATTGGCACATCTACGATGCAGAGAGCTTCCCTCTGTACTGGCCAGCAGATGGTGGTTTGACAAATGCAAGCATCAAGTACAGCTCTACTCACACGTATTATACGCCCAGTGATATTCGGAATGTGGTCTCTTACGCCAAGAACTTGGGAATCCTTGTGTATCCGGAGACAGACATGCCTGGACATAGTGATATCTGGTACGTTACGAAAGCATCTCTCCGGCGCTTCCCGAAATAGGCTGACCGCGTTTTACAAGGGGATTATGGCAAAGAGATTTAGTAGTTGGCACGCCAAGCTTGGAACATCCGGATGCCCAATTGGATATCAGAAAGAGCCAGCCCCAAACATACGACAATGTACGCTGTTTGGTTTCCACGGTTGATAGATACTTTGGATCTTCCCTCCATCACTTTGGCGGCGATGAAGTGGCATACATCTGGAACACAACAGACGACAACAAGCTATTCGAAACATTTCTCAACTGGCTTAAAACCCTCACCCCAAAAAAATCAGTCATCCTATGGGACGATCCTCTCACCGACGAGGAAAAGAAGATAAACCTAAACAAAGACTGGATCATACAAACCTGGCATAAAGGCACTACTCAAAAGATTCTCGACAAGGGACACCGGGTTATTGTTTCCGAGTCCGACACATTCTATATTGGAAACGCAAGCCCCAAGAAGATTTCTTCCTTCAAATTTCCAAAGAATTCGAAAGTCCTTGGGTACGAAGTTGTATGGTTCACTTCGGAGGATGATGATCCGAGCGACCTGGATCAAGATTGGATTATAGATCCGTTGAAAGCCGCATCCAAACTTCGAAGGAACTAGGAGAAGAATGTGATCTGTTAGACAGATTCTGAAGTGAGAAAGAGGGTTTTAGCCCTAAGTATCGATAAAGAACACGCCATGCTCAGAAAGTAGTTATATGTAGTGGAATAAAAAGACCAAGCAGCATGCAGGGCTTCTAGCAAATTGTGTACCTATCGACTCTCACTTCTGCTTTTCACTCTCGCGCTAGGCTGCTTCACGGTACTACGCGGTGCAACGTGTGCACGTGGAAGCGAACCGTAAGATGGTACATAGGTATCTATCCACGGGAGAACCTCAGCTACACTAGAGTGTTCCTCCAATCCCGCATCATTTCCATAGAAATAGCCAATGAGTCCAGCACACGAACCCCTTCCGCACGCATCCGAGCATAAGCATGATCTGGTATCTCCTTCTCAGCAGAAGACGAGCCTTGGAGGTTGGGCTAGATATCGTATCCTTCAGCCCGGAGTGAAAGGGATAAAAATGTGGCACCTATCCCAGTGGAACAAATAAGCTGGCGTACTTTAATTCCAACTGTTCTTACAAGCCTGGAGGTAAAACGCACAAAGCTTTTTGAGCAGAGTACCGATGGTTACTTGCTTTCGATCAGTTGCCTTCAGAGCTTCACAAACTCTAGATTGTTAAAGAATTGGCTTCACTAATTCAACGAAGAAAAAACGCGTCAGGACGCACCTCTCTGATTTCCTTAATCGCAGGTCCAGTTCAGAATCCAATTCATCTATATCGTCAATAGAATGAGTTGAATTAGATTGCGGCGTAGAGCCTGTCCCTTTTCCCGTTAAAGGCTGAAGCTTTTAGATATTGATTGATCAGGCTAAACTCTCAGCTAATGCGGGACCAAGATGTTTCTGTATGCGACTGATGACGCTTTCAAGGTGCCGAAGTCTGTCTAAGGTGATAAGCGAAGGCTTATTTCGGGTTAATGGGCGTCTCGGGACCTGGACACTAGACGCCGATCCTTCGGCAGTTGGAACAAGGGAACTTCTGTGGCATTTCTTGTTCCTGCCGCGGCATGGTAAGAATTGAGTCTAGTCGGCTCCGACGGCACAGAAGATGGACAAGCGCTTTGGCTTCACGCTGCTGTGAGCTCGGATTGCTGGTCCAAACCTTAAGCGTGAATAGTCTGGCAAGTTGTGTCGTAATACAAGCCTGCTGCTTACAGTAATATACAGCAGAGATAGGTGGTGTTTATCGGACGCCGAGATCTTGCTTGGCCGATCGAATCTAGAGGAACCCGTTACTAAAATGTAGGTAAGGCTTAGTTAATTCATTAATCATCGTCAAGCGAGCGGAGGCTTGGCACAGACTGCCGATGGAGGGTCAGTTTAAGCCAATCATTGCGAGAGGATATCAACAATGTCGTCAGCAAAACTTAATCTTTCTATCGTTAGCTCGCCTCACTTGCCGATCAGCTGAAAGATCGCAGCCAAGCATGTGATCAGTCCCTGATCTAGATCTCTTTTTGTCCTGGACCACCGGATCAGTCGGCCGGATCATGTTTGTCATACATGACTCATGGGGAACATATAAATCTATATAATCAGACGTGTGCCTTTGGGCTTGATCGATGGAAAGAGCTCTCATCTAAAGCTATTTATCAAATCCGCCAATCAATAGCACTCTTGATTCACAATGGCTTCAAAGTTGAGCGCGGATAGCTTGCTTCAGCTGGTACGATCCAGGCGCTCATTCTATGCCCTTAACAAGCAGTTGAATATTTCCCACTCTCGCATCGACCAAATCGTCAAGGAATCGCTCCTCCATGTGCCAAGCAGCTTTAACTCGCAGTCGACCCGTGTCGCTGTTTTGTTTGGCGCCGAACACGACAAGCTATGGGACATAGTGACTGATGTTCTGAGACAGAAAGTCCCAGAGGCGAAGTGGGAGCCCACTGGCCGCAAAATGGACGGGTTTAAGCAAGCTGGAGGGACCGTGAGTCTGATATGTTTGAATTTGTTGAAGCTTTGCTAACTCTTTAGATCATGTTCTTTGAAGACCAGACGAGTGTAGAAAAGAGTATTGCCCAGTTCCCATCATACGCAGACCATTTCGAGACATGGGCTACCCAGTCAGATGGAATGTTGCAATACACTATCTGGCTGGCGCTTGAAGCTGAGGGCTTGGGTGCTAACTTGCAGCATTACAACCCCATTATTGATGAAAAAGTGGCCAAAGAGTGGGATATTCCGTCAAACTGGAAGTTGAATGCACAGTTGGTTTTTGGAGGAATAACGGGCGGCCCGCGTGAAAAGGACTTTATGCCGCTTGAAGAGAGGTACAAGGTATTCGGGGGAGGTCTGTGATTTGGGAATATTATGACTTGAAGGCATTTGCGTTGTTTTCAAGTTCCGATAGGCAAATAAAGCTAACTTCCTTTGCTGTCACTTAGCTTGTTGGTTGATCTAAGCACACATTGATATCGAGACAAGTAATGTGTATAAGAACCCAAATGTAACCTTTGATCATGTCATCGTGATGGCCCAGGCGCTATTCACCTTCTTATAGTTTAAAAAAGAATGAAATAGTCAAAGTCAATGGAAACAAAAAGGTCCATGGTAACCTCCTTGCCTTGTTCACCCGCCTCATCAGCCCATACATCAGCAACACCCCAGAAACGCCCATTTGATCCCGAAAGGTGCTCGATCTCAATGCACCGAAAGCCTTTCCGAACCTTCTTCCAGGGTGGTGTGGTCTCATCATTTGGGCTTACGTCTTCCAGAGGAGCGACATTTGCAATGGGGAGGAATATTGAGTTGGCGTAGTTTCCCGGCTTTGCATCGTCAATGCTGATAAACCCGTTCTCATATGTGGACTGGAGATAGCGGCGAGTATAGAGCCGTTGCTTCTTATCAATGAAAGATATTTTGGGCTTTTGATCCGGGTCTTCTGACTTCTTCGGCTCCATCAGCAGCTTGTGCGGTTCGAGAAGAGTCACAAGGGGTAAATCTGCGAACAGAGTTACCGTCCCAAGGTAGATCTCCAATGGCAGGACATGACCCTCAGAGATACGCTCAGGCCAGTATTTTGCACCCCACTCTGATCTCTGGTCCATTTTGGCTATCAGGAACAGTCTCCATTGGTGCCTCTCCAGCAGTGGCTCAAAGAAAGCAGAGATGATAGGCGCTATGCCGCGACCATCATTGTACCACGGATTGTCAACAGTAATTCCCATAGCGCCTAGAAGCGCCCAGTAATGATCTTCAGGGCAGGAAAATCTCCTGCTCACACGACCGGCGAGGAGAAATAGAGGCGCGTTGTTGGTGTATCCCACCAGCCCTGTGCGGAGCAGGTCTGCCAAGAAGGTTGCGGTGAATTCTTCATTCTCAGCTGAGGCAGCAATAAATCCCAAGAATCGTTCTAGGCCTGGAGGAGGATTACTAATGCAGTACTGTTGCCAGCTGATGTGCATGAAGGCCTGTGCAATGTCCGAGGCCACACGGTTAATACTGGCACTGATGGAGGAAACCACGGCATTGTCCCCGAGAAATTCGCTAACTTTCAAAGTTTTGCCATGCTTATCTAGGAGGGGTGTGTCGGGGAGGAGAACACCCTCCTGTAAGGTCCAGCCAGATGTGAGCCATGGCTCTTCCTCTTGAATACGCTTGACGCAGTAACGAATGCCTTCTAGGTTACTGCGGAAAGGTATTAAATTGGTGGCCACCATGCTGCCGGTCAAGTAGCAACCAAGCAGCGGGTGTTTGTCCCACTCGATTCTGTGAAGCCAAACGATACTTGTATGTGCTCGTCTGTAGATTCCCCTTGTTTTCATAAGAGAGTTAGTCTATGGTATATCAACACTTGTTGGGGTGGAATGTAGTACATACATTTGTTTAGCAATCTCCTCGCCAGCAATACGCACTTCATCAGGCGTCAGGGGGTTCGTTTCGCTGTGTTGCGGAACACACATCCAGTCCCACCAGACATACTTTATGTTTATAGAACACATCAACTCCCTAGCTCTCTCAAGTGGTAGATCCTCAACATATGGCACGTCCCATCGCACATTGTCTGGCTTGTCTTCTGCAGAGCGACTACGGTCTCTCCACTTGCCCCAGGTATAGGAGACGATCCCATACTGGATTTCCCCCTCATTTGGAGGGTCAATCTGGGTGTATTCGTAGAGTCTCCATTCGTGAATGTCGAGAAGCCAATGCGGAGGAGCCAGGTCTTCCATCGTACTGTTTGTGTTTGCTTTGGACCGTTTCAGTTCACTGAGGTAAGGCGTGTTTGTGTAGGTTATTCAGCGGGAAAGATGGAAAATGAACGACTACGACAGACATACTCGAAGTGAATACTTGAGAGTGGGCGAATGGTCTGGCTGTGCTCAAGATGATGTATTGGCTTCCAAAAAGAGTAAAGGAGCACCGCCAAGCATGCTGTGAATACGACATTGGTGATCAAAATTCAGCTCATGCAGAAGCACTGCATGTTAGAGTGTAGCTGGCGAATGACGACCCTCTGCGGTTACGTGCCGTGCCGTGCCGTGCTGTGCCGCATCGTGCCGTGTCAATAGTTTGCGTGATCGCCAGTGCGCGTGCCCCGCCAGGACGCTCAGCAGATAGATATTCAGCTTATAATAGCTGAACTCAGCTCGCCTCAAACAGCGATCTATAACCAAGCTGGGTCACTGACCCAGAGCTGACTCTCCCTTCACAGAAAATTCGATAGTCGATGACAACATAAGCACCTGCGAGATGCCAAATTGGTATTTATTCATCTCAAATAGGAATGTGATTATGTGATTCGTGTGATGAGATGGTATTGGGCCGAAACCTCTGTAATCAGATGACGGCATATCCAACAACTTCAGTTCAATTTACCTTGATGTGATGGAATATTTCTTGTATCGCTGGTTTTCAAAACTGATTATAAAAAGGTCCATCAATCGTCTTGGTTTGCATCTCCTCCAGACAAGCAATTACAACTATTTCCATTTATCGACTGCAATCTCATACCACAAGTCATCTACTCTTTCGATCACCCTCTTCAGCTAAGGCAAATATGGGCCTTTTTAGCTCTCTGCTCGGCTCTGTACCTACTGCTGCCAGGTGGCTCATCGGCAATAGCGGTGCCATTGGCAATGTAGTCAAGGCCGTCAAAGATGTGATTACGGTCAAGGTCTTTGAAGATGAAGAAGAAGATGAAGATGGATTTGCCATTGTCCCAGAATCCGACTTGTATGCATCTGAACTGTCACTTGTCAGCCTGGAGAAGGATCTCAAAATAGTCAACGGAAAACTCGACAAGATAGCTCAGAGGGATCTCAAGAAATCCGAACAAGCTGATGATGACGATTGGTCAATCACGAAGACTCATGTCAATAACCTGTTATGGACTGTTCCTTCTAACCCCGTCGGCTCTATCGGTGAAGGTATCCCATCAGCAGAGATGTATCGGGATGTGGCACTTATCCTACGAGAGAAGGGGTTTCCCCTGTTCGTCACAAACGACAAAGGTGAACAGACCGATGTGCCCTATAAATTAGCGCAGGCTATGCTTTCCAACGAAATGGGAAAAGGCACCACGATCCTTACCAAAGATGGCAAACCCATCCATAGTATTGCAGGTGGGGTCGTGAGTAAAGGCTGCACCATCAATGCCCAGCACGTATATTACGAAATCCCCATGGGCAAGAGCGGAGCGGAGAACGTCTGGCAAGCCACTCTGCACATGAACAAAAGCACGACCGAGCAATTTCGCCGGGAATGGGAATTTGAACAAGCGGAGCTTACCTACTTGTCCAACAAGAAGCCTCCTACCGGTTCTGTCTGGATTCTGACATGCGAGATCGACTGGCGAACCGTGCTGAAGGCAAAGAACGCCGGCAAGAGCCTCGGTGGTGGACTGGAAAAGAAATATGACTATTGGGTGTCTTTCAGCAACATCGAGGCGAGCCTGCAGACCATCAAGATCATCACATCTTCCAACGTGGCGCCCGCCCAAGCCCGAGCTAGTGTCGAGGTGCTTGCGGGAAGTCTCTCAAAGGAAGTCAGCAATCCCAGCCTGCGGCTTCTGGACAAAGCTACTGAGCCCCTAACGGCCAAAGGTCCCAATGTTGAGATTACAAACGCCGTGTACAATAATGATTATAAGGAAACGAGCGACTATCAAATGGCTGTTCGCCGACAAGCTTCTGAAGCTGCCAGTCGTGAGACTAGCAACTAGCGCGATCTTGATAACATGATAACGAGAATCCTAGGAGGCGAGTATGGTATTAGTGTGGGACAGAGGGTCTGAGCTAGCTGTAAACTGAAGAGCAGAATCAAGTCAAGTCCATTGTAAAAAGGCCTTAAAGATATGATATGTACCTATTTGGACCAGTATGTATCGTCCACAGCCGCCTTCTCACGGGCAAGGAAGCTCTCAAAAGTGCCCATTGGAATGTCCCAAGCCTTCACCTTCTCAGCATCAACACATTGCTCCCCATCTCGTAAAAACACCTGCGACCCCATAAATGGGTTCGTCTTGATACCCTGAGCCACTTCTTGGTCACTGTGAAACTCGGCCTTCATCTCGCGTCCAATCGTCTTAGACAGCACCTCCATCATCTGCACAGCCGTCAACCTCTCGCCAACAAGGTCAATGCCGTGTCCATGGAAGCGCTCAGGATCACGCATTGCCGCAACGGCGAATCTTGCTATATCTTCCGGATCGATCAAGTTGAGTTTGGTGTCAGGCTTCATAGCCGTTAACCAGGTTCCACGCTCGAATAAGTCGTTGTAAATGCGAACTTTTGGGGCGAGAAGATTGGACATGAAGAATCCTGGACGAAGAATGGTCCAGTGAGAAAAGCCAGCCCTTTGTACCATGCCTTCGTTGATATTCTTGACAAAGAGACTCTTGAAGATTAAATGGCCAGGCTGGAGAAGAGTGCGCTTCTCAGGTGCGTTGGCGCTGATGGAGCTCGAATAGACAATATCGTCAACACCAGCCGCCTTAGCTAGGGCGAGGATTCTCTGAGCCCAAACGCGTTCGTCGTCCAAATTGGAGAAGTTTGGGGTGAAGGCCATGAACATCTTGTTGCATCCAGCAAGACCAGTAGCGAGGGCTTCTTCATCGTCCCAGTCACCACGGTTCAAGGCAACGCCTAGTTTAGCCAGTGCCTGGGCTGCTGGGGAGTCGAGGTTTCGCACTGTAGCACGGACGGACCAATCGAGTTGGCGGAGTTGGCGGCATACTGCTGATCCTTGGGTGCCTGTAGCGGCGACGACGTAGACGGTTGGGTTTTGTGAGTTGGACATGTTTGTTGGAGATATTGAAGACTGCTGTTTGATACTGCTATTTGATACTGCTGTATTGCTGAATAAATCCCATCCTCTACAGAGTGGGAAACGGCCTTTTATATTTTATTTCTGGCTATGCATCTACTATGCACAGATCTTATCCTCCTTATTACAGTGGGGCAAGGCGGAGTTCCGCCGTTATCTCAACCCCTTGGCGCTGTTCCGCCCGCTGACTCACCATCATCTCGCAACAAAACAAAACAAAACTCGTCTTCCCCATGGCCTCCCTTTCATCTATTGAGCGCAATGACCCGCCCGCGAGGCGCAAGTCCTGTCATGCCTGCAAAAAGTCTCGTCGACGATGCGATCTAGCGCGTCCGACCTGTCAGCGATGCGCTCAGCGAAACATCGATTGCCGTTATCCCCAAGGCACTGCTACCATTCCTGCGCGACGAATGCAGCAGAATAACAGCCAAACTGGTCATGATGGTGTACAAAATCTAGTTCCGTTCTGTGATGCTGAAATACCCTCCACGCCATTATGTCTCGATATGCTTGATTCTATCTTGGAGCCGACCGATGACTTCACAAACGAGCTGTTCCAAGCATCGCTTGAGTGTGACAATTCTAGTTGGCAAAACCCGCGACTTCAAACAACAGCCCAAGACGCTTTGAATCGCTCTCAGCTCATCTCTGTCCCCCAAGTAACTAGAGCAATCACATCTCGACTTCAGTATGCCAGGGATAAAATACTACAAGCCCCGTCTCAGATGGTTTTAGAGAACCAGACACCTTGGTGTCATGCTCATCTATATGATGATGGTATGCCCAGATCTATGCAATGTGCGTTTGTCCGTCTATAAGCACTTCGTGGCTCTAATAATAAAGTCGTCCTCTTTTTCTAACTGACATCTCATCCACAGATGCTGTTTCATCTGCCGCCCTACATGCAGCCAAGAATAAAAGGAATGCCAGAGTAATCCGGGACAACATCGAAAGTCGGGTGCAGGATCTTTTATTCAGTCCTCCGGCAACCACTCCACTCGAAGCTCTGGCCTATGCACAAGCTCTCTTTATCTATCAAATACTTCGCTTGCTCGACAATGATACCGGTATTCATAGTATCTATGAAGCCACCATGCCGCATCTAGAGGAGGCAGCCAATACCCTCGTTCAGTATATTGAATTTGATGAAGACTTGCAACCAGATGGAAACGGCCAGACCCTGGATCTTATACCATTGTATCCCCCATCCGCAGCCCAGAGCTTTTGGACTTCCTGGGTCTTTCAGGAGTCAGCGAAACGGACGCTCGGCATGATCAATTTCTTCATGCTGACATATTACTTCATGAAAGGCGAAGCAGGCAACAGGTGCAGTCAGAACAAGACAATCGCCGTGAATCGTTCAGTCACCATGTCGGCACATCTTTGGAATGCCCAAGACCCTGTCGATTTCGCCCTTGCGTGGAGAAACAAAAGGCACTTTGTGATAAATGTTGCCGCGTAAGTTGAATATTAAGTCAAAATGAAAGCCAATAGCTAACGCTTGATATAGACCAGACTATCTAGCGGCGATAGTCGATGAAGCTGAGAGTGACGATATCGATGACTTTGGCAAAATTTGCCTCACTGCCTTGATGGGTTTGACTGAAGCTAAAGGCTGGTTGGCAATGAGGGGCATTAGCCTGTAATTCGGTATAGACCAAACGTAGTAGATATTTCTCACTCGATCAAAGTGGCCGCCCAAACATCCATTGTTCTCACCTTCTCACCCCCAAGTCCTTCAACAGCTCTGATGACCGCTTCCCTCTCACCTCTTAGAAGAGCCTTAATCTTGCCATCCTTGGCATTCTTCTCAACATCATCAAGAAAGTCTTGGCTCTTGACAGCCCCTACCTCCCATCCTCCATCTTGCAACTTCTCATCCGGTACCAAATTCGTCTCTTGCTCGATTTTCCAACCTGAGTGCTCTGCAATGCTCTTAATGTCAGACGGGGTAAGTAGACAACGGATGTTTGCCTCGCTTTCCGATATCTGAGTTGAGAGAGTGGCCTGGGTCATGGCAGCGAGTACGTGAGGGACAGCTGCTGGCTCAGAAGCCTTCATGGAGTACTCAGCAATGCAGACTTTCTTTACTCGGCCCTTCAATGCTTTCAGCATGCGGGCTAGGGTTTCGTCCCCGTCAAGGTACCATAGGCAGTGCACAAAAACTGCATAGTCCCACTTCTTATCGCCAGTTTCTGCCAAGAAGTCTTCCAGCTGTGTTTGCCAGAAGCTCACACGGTCACCTATATTCCCATTCTTAATGTGTTCTTGCGCTTCGCCGAGCGTATAAGGAGCACCGTAATCTAAAGGCGCGGGGTCAATGGCGTCGACATGACCCTCTTTCCCCGTGGCCCGGCCCAGAACAGCAGTGCATGTGCCTTGGCCGCATCCAACCTCTAGAATGCTAGATGAACGGTGAATGCGAAAGAAATTCAATAGTTGGAGGCGATGTCGAGCTTGATCAACCTCGATAGGGAAGGATTCCGGTGTTAAGAGGGAGTAGCATGCTATTGGAGTGGCAAGGGCTAAGGGAAGTGGCTCCCATATCTGTTTGGATTGTTCGTCAGAAGCCATTGCCATGGATGTTCAAGTGAAGGATAATGTCCCAAGTTTCATTTCAGGTGTTAGTGAATGGACGAGAATATATATCAACGAACAGGCTTACGTGAGCTGAATTATGACTCATGCTCCTGTGCCGTACTAGTTTGTTCATAGTGATAAGCACCCCGCAATTCTTTTATCAACCTTCCTTTCTAGGAACCCACTATATTTCTGTTATGACTTCGAGTGTAGGAGCGAATATGCCTTATCTCTTACCGAGTTTAGTGGACTGGGAATTAACTTATCTGGATGCACTTTGAGCCTCAAAAGAATAATGGGAAACGTCTATTACCCTTGTTCTCTCAAGAATTCATGTTACATCATAGGTACTGTTCAAATTACTTTATGACTCTTGAACAAGGCCTACGGCTGGTTAATTCAAGCAGTAGAAGTCCCGGGCCCATTCAATGTTATTGCCTGAACAAAGAACGGGATACCACTAAGAGATCCGCTTTGCTATCCTTGGCCTAATCAAATACTGACAAACAATCAAAAGGAGGTAATGACATGTTCACTGAAGACTCTGGTTCTTTTCCAACGTGTCAAAGAGCAAACAGTAAAGAATGAACGGATAAAAGAAAAGGCATCCTTTCAGCTGAACACCTATAGGATTCTGGAACAGTGAATAATGCAAAGAACATCATCAGGCTGGATTGAAGTGTATAAATACCCAAGCTGTAGCCTAGAAATATTTTTTCCATCCATCATCACACCGGCCTTCAGCGCTACATCAACACAAACAACACAGCACCCGGCTTACATTACTCAACTCAACCAAACAACCAACTCTCTTCAGAACCAACAAAAACAACTTCTTTTCAAGATGTGTCTGGTCGTTGTTGCCGATTACAAGTGTGTCGATTGCGGCAACCCCGTGCCCAACCCCGATATGAACGACCCGAAATGGCAGTACGAGTGTCCCCAGGGTGGTGAGTGGGAATTCGAGTACCAGGACCGCGATGCTCTCTGTGGACAATGTGCTCAGCAGCGCTCTGTCGTACAAGGCCAGAACTACGATCAGGGCCAGAACTACGGTCAGAACCAGAGCTACGGTCAGAACCAGAACCACGGCCATGGCCAGAACCAGCGCCGCCACCGCCACCGCAGCAACAACGGCGGCCGAAGCAACCAGGGCCCTGGCTGCTGCAATCATTAAGTTGTTGCTATGAACAATCCTCCTGGTACGACGCAGTGGTATCCGGAGCCCTTAGGGGATGGTCTATGGATGGCTGGGATCTCGGTCTACCGAATAGGCCAAAGTAAAGAGTAAACCGACAAAAAAAAAGGAAAATCCAAGAAAATCCACAAAAAAAGGCAGTGAGTGGCAGAGACGAAAACAGACAGAAAAAAAAGAAGAAAAAAAGGGTAGGGGGAGAGAAGGATTTTGGAGAGGGAATGTGAGATGAAGTCTGAAGGCAACAGCAAGGACAGCGGGGAGGAAGGAAGTGGGACAGTAGATAGAAACAGTAGGTAGATTGCGAATACACTCTGTTTTCGCAAACCGAGAAAGTCTCGTCAGTTAGTTGGTATGGAGCCAAACAACTCCAAGTTTTGTGTGAAATGTCGACATTAAAATGCTGAGGGTACAAATCCGGATTTTGATAATGGTGACTCAGTGTAAGGTAGGAATACTAGCTTTGGTTACAGGGTCATCTGCACTTCTGGCTGCACTTTATGGATATAATAACTGTGGGAGATTTAGAATGATCTTTAGTCGGTAAGAAGGTGTGTTCTATATAATGCTCATGGGGTTTGTCGAGAAACCTTTCTGTGCGTGGCGATTACAACAGATTTTCCAGCAGTGTATGAGCAGTCTAGTTAAAAGGCCCACCGAATACCGTCTCTATTGTCCGGTGAAAGTATTGGCTATCGCAGCCATTACTGCCACTCCTTGTCCAAAACAGTAAGAATCTGATATCCCTGCTTGAGAACCTCGGTATCAATGATGATAACAGCGACAAAAGTGCAATCCTCAGTCTCACTAGCGTTATCACTAACAGTGTGATGACATCCAGGAAACTCTCGGAAGCTCTCTCCAGGAGAATACACCTTGGGCGGATTTCCGTTCATTCCGCTGAGAAGCTGGCCTTTGAGCACAGTAGCGACGACAGTGGCGCCGGAGTGGGTATGAGGCGGGGTCCAACCGCCGGGGCCGTAGTGTACTTCAATACCGACAATGGACTTGCCGGGGGCGTTGGTGATTTGATGGTCGTAGAGAATCTTGACGGTCTCACGAGAGCGGTTTCTAGAGAGGATTAGTTGATACATCGAAACTTGGGTGTTGGACTCACCGCTTGTTCTCAAGATTGTCTGCCATTTTGTCTGAGGAGTGCGTTGGATGTTTGTGAAGTTGTTGAGAATGTGATGTAAAGGTGGATTGGAAAGAGATAAAGGATAGACCTCTTGCTTTGAGGCAACTACTTATACTTGATCTGATGAAATTTTATTTGATGATCGAAGACTGACTTTAGTTAATAGAGTCCCAAAGTCCGAGTCACGATGAATATGTTGGGAACCCGCCAATTCAAGGGCCGGGTATTCGTGTATTCGGATATCCACATTTTTCAAAAGCCGGGTTCCCGCACTCACGGCCATTGGGGTAATCGGTGCTGTAGTGAGTAATATTTGGTCCAAAATAGCCGATTACTACTGGCCTTGGCAATATATATATGTACATGGCTCATATCCTTTCCATCGGAAGGTTGTCACAGAAACACGTCCTCTCACAACAGCAAGATGAAAGCCGTTCAGATTCTCGGAGATATGTCATCTCCCAAAATCGCCATCAATTATTCCATAACGAAACCCGAGCCTGCCAAGTCCGAAGTTCTCGTTCGAGTTAATGCTTCTGGTGTCACAGGCGATGAAGTCATGTGGCCAGAGCTATATAAAATCTCGTCACGGATCCCAGGACATGAAGTATCCGGAACCGTCGCTGCATTTGGGCCTGACTATTCCGGGTCTTTGGAAATTGGCCAAAATGTCTTCGCATTTTTGGCTGCCTGCGGAGGCTCAGGCCAAGCCGAATACGTTGTCTGTTCCGATCAAGAAGTGGCGCCCAAGCCAGCGTCCCTTTCGCTTGCGGAGGCTGCAGCACTACCAATTCCTGTTCTTACTGCTTGGGAAGCCATGGACTATGGAAAGTTTTCTTCCAGCTCGAAGGTGCTCGTAACTGGTGGTTCAGGCGCAGTGGCACAGCAATTTGTGCAAATCGTCAAACGCGTGACGGGGGGCCATATAACTGCACTGGCATCAGCTAGAAACCACAGCATGCTACGACAGCTTGGTGCTGACGAAGTCATCGATTATGCAAACAAGAACTGGGAGAAAGATCTCCAGAATGTGGACTTTGTCTTTGACACAGTCGGTGGAGAAGTATTGGCCAAGACATGGCAAACAGTCAAAAGCGATGGCATGATCGTCACGGTCGGAGATCCTGCACCAGCATGGGCATTTGGGAGAGAAAAGGCAGTGGAATCTTTGACCCATCCGGGGGTCAAGTACAAGTACTTCATTGTTTCGCCGAACGCAGAGAGACTTGGCGAAGTTGCCAAGATGTTTGATGAGGGGGTGATGAAACCGCTAGCCGTGAAGACCTTTTCATTTGATCAGGCAGTCGAAGCTTGGGAGCATGCGAGGCAGCGTGGCCGATCATATAAGGTTGTGATTGAGTTTTAGAAGTTATTTAGGTCTCATCTATGTTTTACAGAGTAGAAATAGAAATCATGTCGTTCTTCCAAGCGGAGTTCATTTAGAATGCCCAGCAGTGTTTTCCCGGCTACGCTCAGCTTGTAGTCTCGCCCATCCAGCTATCAACATTCACATCCATACCTATGTTTATCCATCCACATATATCCTCCAGCGACCCCAGGGAGGCAAGAATATCTTCGCCCTGGTCCAACATACCTACCGATGACAAGTTCGTTTCCTCCTCGCTTCCTGTCAGACTTGGCACTTGACTTGATCCCGGCGTAGCACTGGATCCCACCTTTCCTCCTTTCAGTCCTAGCACATGCCGAGCAATGGTCTGAATCTCCTTTACATTCTTGGCTGTCCTTGGCCATACCTCTCCCAAGGACTTGAGACATCCAATAGTCAGCCGAATCTGGTCTCGTGCTACTGCCAGCGTGTTTCCCTGTAGAAGATAGTTGCATGCTGAAAGAAGAGCGAGTGTTCCCTCGCTGACCATGCATGTCGTAAACGGGCTATGATGAAACGGACGAACTGGCAAGGCCAGGAGCCGTATCTGCGCATTGACAGATTTCAGAATCCTTACGGTGTGCACGTTGATCAGATCGGGTCTAGGTGTATCCAGAGGCGGTTCTCTAGCGCAACTCGACACGCTTTCGATAGGATTGAATCGAAGATCCGACATAGGCCTGTGTAAACCGATAGTCGCACTGGCATTGTTAGCTCATGACACGAACATTGGTGATATTGGTTAAATGCTTACACATGGATTAGTAGATGAGCTTGGAACATCAGCTCGTCAATGACTCCGCCTTTCTTCAGGACTGGCTTCTTGTCTTTCGGTAGCAGCATGAGCCAAGCGTCTATGACAGAATCCGCAGACTGGATAACAGATTCCGAGTCTTGACGAGTTGCTTTCTTGGGCGTCACGGAAATTGCTAGCGCCGCACATCGCACAGCGCCGATAAGATAGGAGAACGATGAGAACACTATCTCCTCGTCTGAAAACTCTCGAGAGTCAAAGTCTTCTATTGTATGAGGTTCAGGGATTATCTAGATATCATGTTAGTAAGGTTCCAGGGGCTACAATATTACTTACGCCTGATTCGTAATCCGTCTCCTCACAAGGAAGGTCCACGGTCGTTTCAACGTGCAAAGTTTTGAAGTTCATTGTCCCCAACGTCCCAGCATAGTAAGAATCTACAATGTACAGCATCCACCATGTTCGTCTCCAAGACTCGATCATGACCCTATCTCCAGCCCCGCATGTCACTGCAAACTCCTGCTTGTTGATCCCCAGCTTGACAGCGACGTCAGCTGCAGTATCGATTTGCTCTTTGGCGTCGGCTTTGAAGTTGTTCCAGAATAGTGCAATGGAGTATAAGAGCCGAGCTTGGACTTGCATTGGATCGGAGGGTGAGAGCTGTGAGATGAGAGTTTTGGCATGGTGACTTAGTGAATCGGACCATTGGCAGGTATTGTAGAGGTATCCGATCAAGCGCATTGCGGCTATTAGAGCATCGAAGTTGAATGATGAGTGCTGGGATAGTCGGATCAAGTGTTGGAATGGTAGAGGAAAGGGATGAAAGTTATGAAAATTGGTATAGTATGAGGTCACCAGAGAATCTTCAGCCAAGTTCCCGTGTTGGAGCTGAGGTGTTTCTGGAGTCAACAAGGGTGGTGTTTCGCTGAAACATCCACTATCAAACAAGCCATCGATACCAGTGGCACCGAGCTCAGGCTGAACTGCAGGCCCGACTAAATCGCCACATGTCCCCAGAGATAGCTGGGGGACTGGCTCATGAGGCTGGCTACTCGTTCTTGCTGCAAGACGTCTCCGCTTCTCCGACAAGGCAGCCCGATCAAGGCCACCACGTCTTGAAGCCGTGTACTCACAATCCTTTTCGGATGCAGTACATCTACTACAGCGTGGTCTTTTAGCGTCGCACTTCACATGCTTGGACCTGCATTGGAGACAGGCTAGTGAAGAACGGGTAAGAACACGTGTTGGGGGAGTTTGGTCCATGACGAAATGTTGTTGCTAGATCAACATTACTTTACTGGATGTGAAGCTTGAGCTGGGTGAGTGATGTGAGTATTAGAACAACAGCACTTCGGAACAGGCGGGGCACGCGGGTATCCGGGTATCCGGAAATAAGACGGGCTCTGGCACATGTACGATGAAAAGTACCCAAACGTTGGGCAAATTTATCAGTAATTTTAGGTACTCATCAACAGATACTAGCCCCACTAACCCGCCCTAGGGTAGTGATCAACGAAAAACTTAACACTCGAAAGAAATCCAATGTCATCCCAAAATATTGGCCAATAGTCGTATGATTAAATAATATATTATGTTGGTGGATAATTTCAAGCCAGGTTATTTTTCAACTCTCTGCAATGTTATAGCCCCTCGGTGAATCATGATGCTCAAGTGTGATTGCTGTGGTATTTACCTTGCCTGGGCCAAGATCCAAGATCTAGATACTGTAGTTGAAAAATCGTGCGTAGAAGCCAATCACATCAATGACTACACCCCATATGCCATACGACCTTTCAACAAATTGATCTTTTGCTTGCCCTACTATCGAGGCCCTCGCCTCCAATATTTTTGGAGATCAGTTCCTGGAGATTTTCCCGGAAAGAATCCGGGAGAAAGTCCGCGGCCCCGTCCCGCATGTAACACTCCGATTACAGACCGTGCACCTGCAGATCACCTCGTTTTACTCCGTACCGCCGTCGGCAAATGCCCACGGCTTGGACGTGGAATATTGGGGTTGCATTATTTGTTTTTCCGTTGGTTGATGATGGATTTGGTGTATTTAATGACTCCAACTTTGAAGTCCCGGCATTCATGAGTGCAACTACCGACTTATCACAATCACTACCACTACCTTTTTCTCCTACACCATGATACACATGTACAGCCTTAAAAGAGCCCCAATTTCTTCCATTCTCTTGTACAGTTTATTCATCTCTCAGATTGTTGCTCTGGTCACCCCCTCCTCCACAAAACCTAGCCCAACCTCAACCACCAATGTCATGTACTGTCTCAACCAGCCTGATAGCCGGATGCCCGTCGGCGCGTGGGACTCACACCTCCACGTCATAGACCCCGTTCGCTATCCCCTTCAGCCAGATGCAGTTTACAAGGTCGGGACATACACCTGTTGGGATGCCACCATCCAGGAGACCCGGATTGGCTGCGGACACATGGTGCTCGTTCAGCCGTCCATCTACGGATACGACAATGCCCTGCTCATCGACACCTTGAAAGCATTTGGTCCGGAAAGAGCCAACGGTGTTGTCATGTTTGACGTAGCCAATACTTCGGCTGCACAGCTTGCGGAATGGAATGATCTCGGTGTTCGGGGTGTACGTCTGAACTTTCAGTCGTCGGGTGAGGCTCCGTCAGCCAAGGAGCTCAAGAAGATGCTCGAGCAGTACGCAGATGCTATTCGGCCTTTCTCGTGGGTCCTCCAGCTTTACATCGCAATGAAGGACATACCCAGCATTGAGTCAGTGGTTCCCACTCTGGGAGTCAAAGTTGTTTTCGACCATTTCGGCGACCCGGATCTTCCAAAGGTATCCGGCTGCCCACAAAGTCTCGATCTGGACTCTCTAACAGGGTTTGATTCACTTCTCCGACTTCTGCATAAAGACAACTCGTGGGTGAAGGTGTCCGGCGTATACCGTCTATCTCAAGTTCCCGGCCCCTTGTATACCGACGTTGATCCGATCATCCTTGAACTTTTACAATCCGCACCATCCAGACTGGTGTATGGGTCGGATTGGCCTCACACCAGATTCGAAGGACTAGACATCAAACCATGGACATCGCATCTGCTTGACTTGACCGAGGGCAAGACAGAGCAACGGAACAAACTGTTTCGGGACAATGCTCAAGAGCTATGGGCTGGGGGCAATAAGACAACGAAGAATTGATGTATCGGACTTAGCGGATTGGGGCCCACTCTATATTCACCACATGAACCATCAAAGCTGACAGGAGGATAAAGGGCTATTGATAAAAGTCGGGAAATCAAGTCCGAGCTTTTTAGTTGTGACTAACCACATATTATGGCTTCAAACCGAGCTTAACTTTATAAAGTCTCTCCGGGTCCGAGCTTAGTCCTTAAGTCATGCTGAACGCTCCCTTTGCTACGTAGGAGGTGAAACATTTAGGGCGTAGTTACGGCTATAAACGGAGATAGACTAGTTTAAATCCGTTTTCGACGACGCAGTTGAGATGACTTGGGACTATAAAAAGGGCGTGCTGAGTGATGTCGGATAAATGATTAAAATACCATCACATACTTTGTTAACAATATGTCTATTCACATGAAATCTCCGGAGTTTGTTCGAAACGTTGCTGTTGTCGGAGTACATACCACTTTTACGGTTTTATACCTAGACCATTGCTGATCTTCTTAGGTAGGTGGCCACGTGGGCAGCTTTATCGTCAATGCACTCCTTCAGACAGGAAAGCACACTGTTACTGCTATCACTCGAACAACCAGCGATTCCAAGTTTCCCGACAATGTTCAGGTGAAGAGGGTAGATTACGAACAACCTGAGACACTTGTGGAGGGGTTGAAAGGCCAGGACGCGCTAGTGATCACTCTCAGTGGTCATGCACCCAAAGATCTAGAGGCAAACTTAATTCTGGCGGCTGGGGAGGCTGGTGTGCCTTGGATAATGCCCAATGACTGGTCTCCGGATACTACTAATAAGGGGTTGGTCGATGACGTCTTCATTTTCAAGTCCAAAGGTAAGCAAGCAAGTCCAGCTTCAGTCAATTCCCGCCTCAACTTTCGATACTTACTCGATTTGTCCCAGTGGCGACACGCGACCTGATTGCAGAGTCTGGAAAGAGCTCCTACATCGCTCTATCAACAGGCTTTTGGTACGAGTGGAGTTTAGCCATAGCTCCAGCTTTTGGCATCGATTTTCAGAATCGCAAAGCCACTCTGTACGATGAGGGAGAGACTACGATTACAGTATCTACATGGCCCCAGGTATGTTGTGTTCGTATTCTAACAATCATTATTTACTGACTTGTGGCTGTAGATTGGCCGCGCTGTAGCCGCTATCCTCAGTCTCCCCAGACAAGCTGGAGGCGACTCTCCAAGCATCGGTCTAGAAGACCTCAGGAACAGGGTCGTCTACGTAAAATCATTCACTGTAACTCAACAGAATATGTTGAGTTCTGCCATGCGTGTGACTGGCACCGCAGAAAGTGAGTGGACTATCACTAAAGAGTCCAGTCAAGAGCGGTATTCCACTGGTGTCTCAGAGATCAAGGAAGGCAAGCGCATAGGGTATGCGAAAATGATGTACACCCGAATCTTTTTCCCTGATGGGTGCGGTAACCTTGAGAAAAAGGGGCTTCTCAACAGCTCGCTGGCACTGCCGGAAGAGGACATTGATGAAGCAACTAAGATTGCTCTGGAGAGATCTCAGAATGACCCCTGGGCGTAGTAAAATAAGAATAATTTCTGCCTATTAGTTGGTCCGAGTTAGGTAAGGTCAAATAGGCATGAGCAGTCACTCGACTTACTTTCACTCTAGTCAATTAGTAGACAGGACGCAAGTCAAGCAGTCATCTTTCGTACTTAGTAACAACTAATGCTATGGTAAAAATGGCTTTCAGTCAGACTGGCTGTGATATAGCTGTGCAACATAACATGATTTGTCAGAACAATTCGTGTCGTTATCTCAGCCTCAGGGGCTATGCAAACACAGCCCCATCCCCGCCTTACTCCCAATATCATTGTGCAGATCTCCCTTTATCTGCCGACCTTGCCCGTTGGATATCATATCTGAAGATTCTAGCCATGCCAAAGACATGGACGCTCAAACAATGGATTCTTCATCTTCTCGAAGGATGGAGCAGGAATATTCTCCATGGGCTAACTTTGTACCCCCCAATCCATCGGAGCAGACACCGAACCCTGAAATCTAGCTCTCGGGGTTTGGTTCTGCAATTGTTAGATGATTATGGTTGGGACTATTCATCTTATTGAAGTTGGGTAGCGGCGGGAGCGTATACGGAGCTTTGGTGGTGTTGTACGGGTTATGTTAGTTGTTTATGTCAATCCTGTCTCACAATAAAACTTGCTTGCTTCCTTAGCTTCATCCCTTCAGATGGGGGCTTTTGGCCGTAATGTCCACACCGAATCATATCCATCATATACCTGAGAAGGAATCATGCGTATCCGGCAGTTCTAAGTTCGTGCCCACCTGGATTCTCCGAAGTTGCGCCTCCATAATCCCTCCAGCTTCCACTCATTATTTCTACCTTCCAAATTGGGCATCATGTCCCAACTACACACGTTATGGACGTGTGAAGTAATGTGGCTCGAGAACAATAGTGGACGTTGACCTGTCAGGCATCATGCTCAAGAGACCTCCTTGCTATTCACATGCCTATACAGAGGCAGCCTATTTGGATGATGCGGTAGCTGATAACCCGCTTTTCCTGGACCTACCACTTGCAAATTGCCACATATACGTATGTTACGGAACAAGCTCTGAATATTGACAAGCCTTTGCAATTGGGTCTCGAAATATGCATCTTTAGTTATAATGTTTCCGGGCAACAGCGGATCGGTCCTTTGCCTAGTTAGGACGGCAGTTCTTCTCCACGAAAGCCTCCGGGGTGTCTTTATGCTTACATTTGCATGAAGCCATGGGCGGGGCTTAAGTGGAAAGCTAAGAAGCTAATTTGTTTAGTGCAATTTGAACCTGTTCAGTGAAAAGGTTCGCCGTGAAACACCCATTGATCAGGCTGTCGGACTTAACTCCCATCTAACTCCTTGAGGCAGCTGGAGTTTACAAGAACTACCGGTGGATGACAGGCAACTCCCAAAATCCTTGCAAATAGTTGTCAGCGACGGCATAGCCGCAGGCATTTGGGGCCGAATATTACTCATGCCGCCGTATTGGTAAGCCAGTGGGATAACCTTACTTGAGTACAAGCCCGTGCGCAGTCCACGATCAGCTGCATTCGAATTCCATCTACAAGGAATATTGCGTGTACTGTCGTACTCCAGCCACGGTCGGCTGGAGATCTTGATAGAAGCGTGGCTCCATTAAAATAATTGCACAGTATAAGGACGTGCGATGTCTCCTTCCAGAATACTTGTCCCATCAGTACCTGTCCATCCAAGGCCCATTAGCAATCATCAGAGATCACAAAGAACATACCATCTCTATTGACTCTATATTGTCAACATGCGCTTCTCGCTCTTCAAACTCACCACTGTCCTGGCAGCTGCATCATCCGCTGTTATGGCGCAAACTCCACCCCGTTTTGAACCATCCACCAAGAACAACTTGCAAGTAAAGTTCGGGAGTATCGATATCATTCCTGGAAAAGTCGAACCGCAGAAAGGTAAGTCTTTATGTTTGACGAAGCCCACAGCCCACTTCAGTGAACTAACAAAATCGCCTTCAATGATTAGACCTTGAGAGCCCTCCTGCTCTTGCAGTCCAGTCTACGGGAGCACCCATGTACATTGCTTTCATGATGGATATCAGCGTTGTGCTGAAACCAGGATCGACGCCGACAACGCTTGTCCACTGGGTCAGACCGTATCTTTGGGTTGAGAGTGATGGCTCGCTCAAATCAACAACAATGGCCGCTCTGGCACCGTACATGCCTCCCGGCCCTCCTCCCGGCCAAACACACAATTACGTTGTCCTTCTCTTTCAGCAGCCACCAGACTTCAAAGTCCCAGAAACCTACAAGTCATACTTCGCCAATATCACGGCGAGCGTGAATAACCGAATTGGCTTCAATCTTAGCGAGTTTACTGAAGCAACAGGGCTGAAGCGAGTGCCTGTTGCTGCTAATTGGTTCCGTGTGTCTACGCCAGCTCGCCCTTCAACTTCTGCAAGCTCAGGTTCAGCTGCTACTAGCTCTCCCTCGAGAGACCAGGCAACCGTTCCAACATCGAGTGCTTCCATGGTTCAAGCTGTGAACAGCATGACAGGTCTTGTGGGCTTAGTTATTTGCTTGATCGGCTTTGGTAATTACTAGATCATGTTACGGTCGGGTTTGAGGACGGTTCCAAATGCCCTTGAGTTTGTATAATAATTCTTTGAAATAATTTAGCTACTTGGTATAGGCACGCTATCTATTGAGAGACCAGAGCATTTCTTTTTGCATCCTTGTAATCTTCAATTGCAGTGTTCAACTAGACTTATCTGAACAGAATTGCAATCTCTGTCACTTTGGGAGTAGTCACTGGGTGGATGTTTGCCTGTGCATGGTTTACGGATTTAGCTCAACTGCCACCGGGAAATCCGATACCACTACAGATATTGTAATGCAGTAGCTTAATGTTCACATGAACCGCCCCGAACATTTGAACCACTGGACAAGAATAGAACTTAATTTCGATCGGCAGCTGAACCTTAGCTCTTTTACGACGTAGTGCCCGACTCGTTTTAATTAGGATCGGGTCATATTATCTCTGATTTTGCATAGTTAAAATGGAGTTGTGGCACAGCGGTCCGAGTCCACCAAGCTGTCATCGCGTTTATTTATGGTCCACTGTAAAAAGAAGGAAACCCATCACGATCAGCTTCTTCAAAGAGCAAAAATAACATACAACAGCGGGGATTCGCTGGTCGTCACCGACCCAACTACTAATCCGCCGGTTAGTGGCTTAACTATGGGAGAGCGGACGTGATCCCGTGTTCTCCACTACCTTTGGTCGTATGTACCATCGAAGATGATAGCCAGCATTATCACCCCTTGCACTTGGCCCATATTTGACGTGTATGGGTTCCAGTATGCACAATGACCTGGAGTGGAGTGGACGTCGCACTCAGCCGGTGGGAAGTGGAATGTCTTGCCTGGAGTTAGCTATGTATCCTATGCGCTGCGACTGGCGTGCACAAAACAACTTACAACCTCTTTGTTGCTATGGATATGTCCTAGATGAACATAGCAACTGTTGAGGCATTGTGGTATAATGTCTAAATAGTGGTTTTGATGTGTTATTTGCAGTTGAGCCCTGTGGCTGAAAGCTTCTCTTTCCCACCAAACCTAGTCCTAGATGAACAGTGGGCTATTGGTTTTCCTAAGTGTGCTACGCTTTGTTGCGACGGTGCAGGAATGAATATGTCTGCATTGGGCCAGGTCTTTGAACGATAACATGCCCGTTGCGAACAGCAACTACATCCCGAACTTGAAGTACCGAATAGCCATAGTATTCTTTAAAAACGAACTATTACTGGCTATATAATCAAGAGGCAGCCTAGGGGCGTAAAACAACTTTACTCTCCCGATAGATTTTGAGCCTATAGCTTATTCCCTCGTCCAGCACCTCCACCAACACGCTCTTCGCCGATTTGCAAGTCACTAAGACATCGCCATACTATAAACTCAAGTTTTAATCCGACAATAACACATCATCATGGACACCAAGAAGGCTAATGTTATCGGCAAGAAGAACGATATGCCTACTCAGAAAGTTTCAGGGACTTATGTCCCCGGCCCTCAAAAGACCACGGCAAAGAAAAAAGTGCAATTCGTTGTTCTTGATCCAGCCTCACAGGGCTTGAGCGAGGTTTGTCCTGAAGAAAAGGCGGCACCCTCTAACAACGAATGGGCCGAGTACAACAAAGAAGGCGTCGCTGTCGCCAACGGGATCAGCAGCATGACCAACGAAGAATTCAACGCAAGGTTCCCTCACTTTAGTAGGGCCTGTAAGTCCGGCAACTGGAGTATTGTCGTAGTAGTAGTTGCAAAGAGGATGAAAGGAATGGGTCTGTTTACTGACAGAGAAGCTCGGGAACTGTTGAAACAGGGTGGTGATGATGACGATGACGAGTGGCAGGGTCCTCTAGACCAGGAAGATTCTGTAAAACATAGATGTACTCCCCAGAGTCCTTGAGAGACTATGAGTTGACATTTAGCGGAAGGCTGGGAATAAGCCTCAGTATGGAATACTTCAGGTAAGTTAGGGCATTTCACTACCAGCTCCGACGACATTTTACGTCCCTACTCGACCAGTCAGCAGCTCAATCCGTATTAAACATTCTCCAATGCCATCAGCGCGTTCCTTCTTTCCCATCCTAGCGTAGTTATATATAAGACAACGTAGTGCTGGGAGTCTCTTCTCGACCAACAAAGTCTCGTCAAGGTCGAACTGCTTTAATATAAGCCTACATTTGATTTATTGCTACTCAGGTAGTACACCTAAATAATGTGTGAAGTAATTGAAAGTGTATTATAGAAAAGTTTGGTTTTCAGGGTTAGGCTTATCTGGAGTATTAATGGAAATCCAGAGGATTAGGAAGAAAGTCCATAGCTATCAGTACTGCGTTAGTTCGTTAAGCCAGGAAAGAAACTATCGGCACGGTAGCAAGCCGGAGATATGGTAAAAAGACAAAGTTTGAAACCCTCAAAACAGAAGAATAAAAAGCATATTAATGATGCTTCTAAGATTTAACACGTCGTGTACAATGAAGTTCAGACGGCAAAGTCCAATTTGCATTGCGAAGTCAGATTACAATTCTGACAGATCAGGGCAGGGAATTCAAAGAAAGCTGATCTCCGAGATAGGCTTTACTGGAGGAGGCTACAAAATATGGCCCTGAAAGTTGAAGGTCGATCGTTATGGAAATAGCTTCGTTATCCCATAAAATTCTCAGTTGTCACTGAATCCAGAGCTTCAGTCTCCCCGACCACATTATCGGACTAACTCTAGAGGTATGTAGTGACTGCCTCACCTAATGATAAGGTATCGTGTATGTTACCTAAGGTACCTATGTCAAAGATATAGGCTTTCTTTGATTGTGTTGCCCCAATCCATCTCAGATCAGACAAGGTTAACCAGAAGAAACCAAAACGAAGAGCCTGTGAGCCGCAGAGGGAGATCTTATGGCGTATGAAACTATCAGCATGAGAGGACGAAACCTTCTGGATTAACATAAAAGCCCGAGCATAGAACAAGCACACATTATCCAGCAACAATTCCTCTGTGTTCTAAACTAATCATCATGCTTTTCAACCACCAATCCTGTTTCTCCTCCTCATGTGAGGCCCCCACCGAAAATGAGCGTCGAGGTTACTATGCCGGATTGCGGGGGTTACCAAGTCTTGTTGCACGCTCAAGCACCAAGCCATGGATTCGTCCATCATCCGACAAGAGACTCTACCCTGCCACGGGCCATCTCCTCCAGGCCAAATGGAACAGTTCACAGGGTCCTGGGTCACTCAAGCAACAGATCATCCATGCCCTGGCGGGTATCGACTGGGTCGTTGTCGATATCCTTCGAGTTGCTCTTAAGGGATATAGCAATTCTGGACTGGAATTCCAAGACCCAGTCACGATGCTTGTTTCCGTCAACGAGAACTCTACTTCGTTTGCACAGGGATATGCTGTGGTGTGCAAATGTCGAGACATTATCGTCCGTTTCGGCATCGACGATGTGGAGGTGGAAATGAAGGAAGGAAAATTGATTGACAGCGCGTCAACACCGTCGGGCTCGGGTTCAGTGAAAAAGGAAGAGTGGTGCGCCCAGCAGAATAGCTCGGAGCTGGTTTCCATCCCAGAGGATCCCGTTCAACTCGTTCCGGGTCCTCTGGACAGCGAAAGCTTGATCCTCACGACCATGCAAGACTCGAACGAGCGCGGGAAAGAGCCCACTCGAGGGCATATGGATCAAGTTTCATACCGCCATGCCCGTCACTATTCCGAATATATCGGAACAAGCATTGCTTCATCCGATACCCCTTCTCTAGAAGCGACAAAGGGCCCCATTCTTCAAGATAAGAAGAATAACAAAACATACTCCCTCACATGTCGCCGTGCCATGTTTGGAACCAATGATGCCAACGCTGAGTACCGTCACGGCGCCCAGGTACGTACTGTCATCCAGCCTGGCCAAATCACATTGGAGGAGCTTGACAAGAAGCTGGAGGAAGGCAAAGACGCTCTCGAGTTGGCTGATCGTCGCGGCGACGTCAAAACCTTCGCGAATAAGACTGGTCGAACTCCCCACCGGACGAGACACAACGATGGTCGCCCTCAAATCCCGAGCCTGCAACCTTATCAGGTTTTGCATGATCGGTGGAAGAGCCAAGACCCTAGCATCGGCCACGTTGAGTTTGCGCCGCCGGTAGAATCGGCCGATACACCCCAGCGACTCAGAGACTGGGCGCTAGTCGAACTGTACCAGCACAAGCACACGACTCTGCTGTCTTCGCTAACCAACAAGCTTCCGGTGGACCAAGATCTTGGAAGTCTGACAAAAGTTTCAGGCTGGAAGAATTGCGTCAACGTTTTGCATCGTTGTTTGCCCGAAGCCAAGCTTAGATCAGAACTCATCCCTGAAGAAGAACTTGAAAGTCCCCGAACCACAAACCAACATGGCCACCCGGGCACGCTTGTTCTGAAGCAGGGGGCCTCATCTAGCTTTACAGTAGGCGTCAGAAACGGCATCGATTCTGTGGTTCGTCGACGCATAAACAACCAAGTTGTTATTTCTGAAGAGTGGTGCATCGTCTCAGAAAACGACAACTGCTTCTCAACGTATGGAGACTTGGGGTCATGTGTTTTCGACTTCTTTGGCCGGATTGGAGGTATAGTGACTGGGGCGGTGGGAAGTCAGTATGAGTGTTTTCTTTCTGATACCACGTATGTGACACCAATGCGTTGGCTTTTGGAGGATATCAAGGCCAAGGGGTATGATGTGGAGCTAGCCTAGGCTTGGGTAATTGTTTGTAGGATCGAGATAAACATTGGGTGTTTTTTAGGTTTTCTGAATTTAACAGTCTTCTTTTCCACTCCACATATGAATTAAATGCAATAAGATTCAACTGCAATAAGGTTCAGAAAACTCCTTACACGCATGTAGGAAACCAGCATATTATGTTAGAAGGTTAAATGAACATCATGCTATCTTCAGTACTTGCGAGCTTCAAGTCCTTAAGGTTCACTCGATACACACTCCCATGTGCAGACCACTCTCGCATTCCGTACTGAGATAACTTTCCATACAGTTCAGGTCTTCTAGTACCTTCGTCTCTGCCACGTGCAAATCAAAGAAAACATAATATCTTTCGCGAGCTCCTAAGCTAGATTATTAGAATATGTTCCAATAAGTCATCAATATGTAAAGGATGAACGTCGTAGAACTCACCTTAACTCAAGCATGACCTCAATCCACGAGAAGGATTCCATATCCTTCATTGACCTAGCCTTACGCGACCCCCAAAGACCCCGGCAGGAGCCAAGAAAGAAGAGACACGTCCAATGACCTTTACGACATGTTCAACAAAGATAAGACGTTCCACTTGCTGTGCGCGTTGGATCCTGCCTTGGTCTTGAGGATTCCATCGCTCGATTCAGTCAACTTCTTGAACGGCCCGTTTTGCGTTCGGTCCAAGACATGACCTAAGCCACCGGCGCCAGCAGTTCCGTGCTGACCATGGTCGGCGGGCTTCTTCTAGTTGCCCTGGGCGTGCTTGTCGGCGGTGGACGATGGCAGAGTGTTGGAGGTGGTGGGAGGATTCTTCATGGGAGTGACAGCGGTCGAAAAGAACGGTAGCTCTAAGCTGCCCACGGTAACAAAGGTGGCAGTAGAACGAACGACGGAATGTCCAGGGGAGTTTCTGGTTTCTTTGGTCGGCTTACCTGAGTCGTTGGCCATGGTTTCCGTGCCGTGGGTTTGTTGGGGAAGAGTGATGAATGACGAGTGGATGCGAAAGAGGCGACAAAGTGACGACTTTTGAAGGATCAAGTGTCTTGGGAAGGGGTTGAAGAATGGAAGTGAGGGCGGAGGATGAAGAGAGAGAAAAGAACTGAATGAAAAGAGTCAACGAATAGTGTCAGTGACAAGTAGAGGCACTTGTGACGGTAGCTGGAGGTGCCAACGATTGGAGTCACGGTGACAGACCAATAGCTGAGGTGAACCATGAATAAACTCCTCTTTGTGACTGAACATGGTTACATTCGTTGAAACTAACTGGGAGAGTCCAATAACAAATGTGTCATAAACTGTCCATGCAAAATAGTTCTTGGATCTCCAGTAGCATTCGACACGATAATGGCATAGCTCTGTTTGTTTACCCGTTTATTGGTATATTCAATAAAACTTCCAGAACTACGATGTAGAATGCCTTTTCACGATTGAAGGTATACCAGATCTCAAAAACCAAACCAAAAAGCTTTTAAGTCGCTTCCACTTTTGTGAAAGACATGGACTAAAATAGCCCCCAAACCAGTAGATGGTATTTCCCTTCTCCTTGTTTTTCTAGATCACCCTCACTTTTTTGGTCTGATATTCCTCCTTGTTCCCAATTTGCCCACTCCTATGGTTCCCCTTGCTCTCGTGATTGTCATTCTTCATATCCTCCTTGTCAGACGTTGTCATGTTAAGCCATCTCTCTCCACAAAGGGTGGGGAGATTCATCTTGATAGATTCGCCTCGAACATACGAATCACAAACCATTCTGATTCCATCTAGCTGAAGGGCAATGACAATCCAGGGAAATGTTTCAAGGATCTTCGTTTTTCTACCATCGTCAACGTTCGTGGACAGGGCATCGAAGGTTCCCTTGCGCCGAGACACTACTACCGCCGTAGAAACGCGAAGTATCATGCCGTTGGATGTGCCCGGGGGAACGTTAATAACGGCATATAGATCAGGAGGGGATTCGATGTAGTGAGGCTCTAGGGCAAAGAGCCCTTCATACGCTGAGCAAATGGCAAGGACAGAAATATCTAGAGACAATTAGACATGACGCATGGGAAGGCATACACAGAGTTTACCATGAGCGCTTTTGTCACTGACGTTGTTGGAGGGGCCGTGTTCAGAACCGCGTCCCGAACAAAAGTCGAAGTCGAAAGCAGCAGAGAGGCCTGAGATAGACAGCACCCAGATAAGGACCCAAGCAAGGAAAGGTTTGGGAGTCATGGTGGAGTTTGATGTGCTTTTAGTGAAGTTTATTGAAGTAGTAGGCTGAGGGAGGTGTTTGTAAGCGGCCTTTGGTACAAGAGGCAAAACATAAGTCGATAAGTGTGTAAGGGAGAGGAAAAGGGTCAGGTGATGTGTGGGAATGGCGGCTTTTTAGTAGCTTAAGGATGAGACAGGGGTATCAATATACAGATAAACCTCGTTCAGGTTGAATATGAACCATCGTGTTTGCTCACTGGCGCCCCCTGAACATTTCACACAAACAACTAGATGCTCATATTCAGCAAAGAAACTTGCAGTTTCAAATAAAGCGATAGATAATAGAGGCGTCCAATGGACGCGTGCCTTGTGGCCTTTAGACCATTTGCCCTGGGCTTGGAGTGAAAGACGCTTTTGGCTCACCTGACTGATTGCGTCATTGATTCTGCAACCTTCCGAGCCAAAGGAGGGGTAGCTGCCATTATTGTTTGCTAGAATGGAAATGTTTGTCTCGTTGGCTGTGGAGAATTTGCTCTCCGTGCCAGTCCGGACATGAATATCATGTTTTTTTGTTCCTGTGAAATTATTACTAAGCCTATCCCATGGTGGCGTCTCGGTCCCCCAACCAGAGTCAATGAGCCTTTTGGTCCGTGTAGTTCTTGACAGATATGCCAGTAACCCATGGATCACCAGCTCAGACGTGAGCGTTATTCCGGCCTATCATTTGCACTAGTTTGAAGACGTTCATTGCGGATTACCCCTTTCAGTCCACAATATTGGTAGACACTTTCCACAAATGCTCCAGTAAGAGGCTGTACTCCCATACACAGGACTGACCGCCTGTTGCGCGACATCATGAACAAGGTTTCATGACACCCACTTATGACTCACAGGCATATTCACATTAGTATGAAACGTCTCTCAGTACCTAGGGCAAAGTGCCAAACGCCGTGCATCGGTGAGCTGTAATATGAATGTATAGTTTGTAATGATACCAGTGATGGCCGCAGCAGTATCACGTGATAAATGGAGAGAATGCGTGAGCCATTCATAGAAGACTTCCACAAACGGGCTACGAGTCCGATGGTTGAATAACGGCCGAGATGATTGTTCTCATCATCGGCTGTGAGGGGCTGGTTATGACTCGCGATATTGCTCATAATCACCTCTATCATGACATACTGAAAGCCATCTCTCAGTCGCCAGACAAGCCCATCAAGCTTATATCATCGAGATATTGCGAATTAGCTATAAGTACTACCATCCTTTGAACTCAATTAACGAGATGCCGATCAGTCGGGCTCGGCTTCTTCTCATCATGACTACTTTGAGGGCATCGTCACTCTAATCTTGATGATGCCAACCTCAGCCCAAGACCCACTTTCATGCACGATCAGGAGAGGACATGACATGGACATAGTCACCGGCTACTTTAAACCATGTTGTTCTAGCTCACAGCTCCTATAGTTGGGATTCAAGAAACAATGAACATTCGTCTGTTCAACCTTGTGTTTCATGATGCGCAGTGTTAAGGGAAGGTACCTACCCTAAGGTCCTCACCTCTTGATAAGTGGCATGTCCAATGATGGGAACCCTTCCACGGCAAGGTTGTAGATCCCTTCCCAGGAGGGTAAACCAGTGAATCCTGGCGTTTGCAATTGTTGGAATATTGTGCAAAACCCCACAATATCTATATTTGACTGTCGATCTGCCGCTAAGTGGTCTAATTTGATGTAACAGTAAGCTTACGCATTACAAATCCAAATAAGTTTCCTTCAAAGGATTTATATCTAGCCACTCAAGGTCAAGCTATAGGATAGGATCATAGGAGTCCGAGCCAGTCCCCACTGATCTGTCCGACCCATCCAATCGCACGATCTTACCATTTGCCCGAATGTCTCCGTGGGAAAAAGGCCTTAACTATCCGTAGTCACGCTCAAGTTACAGCTCCTCTACCAAGTGAAAGTAGATTAAACTGTTAAGATTTCCAGTTTATATTTTTTTCATGTTTGAAGTACTGGAACCTTTCTGCTCTTCTTTGATTTCTCCCAAAACAAATCATAATGTCTGGCTCGTCGCAGGCCGATACAGACAAGGCACAAGCCCTATCATTAGTTCATGATTTCCATGGATATTTCAGTGTCTCGCCTCCTTTCACCGATGTCTCACGCTTTACTCTCCCCCATGCCCTGATTCTTGTTCCTCTTCCACCGGCGATGGGCGGGCTCAAGATCGAGAGCTTCACCGATATGTACGAGCGTGTCGGCGGGTTGCTCTCCTCGAGATACGATGCCGGGATGAAAGAATTCCGTCATCATCTTGCAGACCCCGAGGCAGAGATATGGGTATCTGGCAACATTGCCGCTGTACTTGGGGGATGGTCTGCAACAATCGATGGCAATGGTTTCGCTCACTCGGTTAACCTCTGCACCTTGCACCGTCTGTCGAACGGGGACTCAACCAATGCAAACCCTTGGCGTGTCTCGGGGGTTGTTAATATGACAAATCTACCAACTGACCAGCCAATACCTCCGATGGAGAAAGGACCCTTGTCTGAGATTATCGCTCCATTCCAAGCTTTGCTTTCTCATATCAAGTCACGCGATTGGGATTCTATTCCATCGCTCCTGCTGCCAGGCTCAGGAGCAACCATCTCGAAAGAATCTGAGGTCCCAGAAACATTGATGTGGCCAGAGTATATACAAAGATTGAGGGACGACGTAGAGAGTCATGGTGTTGGCGATAAGAAATTGCTCAACTGTGAGGCCAGGCGCTGTGGCGACTTGGCTTTTGTTTGGGCGCCCTTTGTCCTCGAGGTCGATGGTCACGAACACACCCACGGAATCAGTGTGTGTCCATTTAGGTTGGAGGAAGGACGTTGGCTTATCTACAGTCTGCAAGAAACCAGCTGGATATCAAGCAACTGATCAGTTTCTCTCTCTTGACTCAGTTGTCAAGGATGTCCAAGGGTAAATGGAGATATGTTGTCTCGTACTACGAATGGGCACCTATCGAAGAACATACACTTTTGTACGGACCAGCCGCATCTTTTCTTTATTTCTTTCTAGTTCACTTTACTCTGCCTGAGAACCAGTTACATAACTCAAATCCCCCCCAATCCAAAATTTTCTTCCACACCCAGCGTAGAATCTGCAGTCTGTACATTTTCTGCTTATCGCTGGATCCGTCCTTTACCTGATGTATTTCATCAAGACAACCTAGTAGAATGTCCTGTCCCATGGGCCAATCAGTCCAGTGCACTGATTATTTCTATTTCGGGCAGACTCTCTAGAATGTACTGCACTTGAGATCTGCACTGGCGCGTCTCCTCTATACCCATGTCATAAGCTTCTACGACAGGAGGGTTACCTGCACCGTTCGCCGCATTGTTTCGCTTGTCAACCATTGTTGTCTCAACGTAGTCCATATACTGACAGAACCAGTCATTATATGCATATTTGACAGCCTTTTGTTGGATTTTGACTCTTCTTGTCTCCAAGACTGACTGTCCGATACTCTCGAACCATTCCGGAGGTGTGTGGGCACAAAACGTCCTTCGGATCTCATGATCGCGGAGTACCTCATTGAAAGCAGGATAGTCGTTTGCGATCGCGCAAATAGTGACTCCGGGAGGAAAGAGGTGGTCTGGAATGAGACCCGGCATGTTCGGAGCCTGGTCATTCGCAAGCCCGCCTTCTGGATGCTGCAGCAGCAGTTGTTGGGAAGCAAGTTTTAGGGAGACCTGTGCTGAATATAACATCTGTTGCATCTCCTCTTTTCGTGATGCCATGTTGTTCTGGTCTCTGACGAGGTTGTGATATGTCACTGATACGAAGCCCTTGAGAGCATTAGGTCTGCCTCGTAGATCTGTTATCTTTCGAAGGGTCTCAGCGTCCAAGCCATCAATCAGGGCTTGCTGATTGATAGTATGACGGTAAGCTGCGTCATCCATTGTGATGTAGCTCAGGCTATGGGGATAGCAGTCAATATTTGGTGGTCTAGGGTTGGTAGTGGTGCTGATGGCAGTGCTTATGTTAGAGTGTAGAGTGTTTGTGATGAAGATGTGTTTGTAATGAAGAGAGAGTTTGATTCTCCTCGGGATCTTTGATCCTTTAAATCCTCCAACAGTGTAGCAGGATGTTCAGTTACCTGACCGAGCACAAAATGATCAGTAACTTGCCCACTGCTGAATGAGTTACTTGCTCAGAAGAAATAGGCGAAAAACGTCAAGTACTGGAATGACTGGCAATCCCTTGCTAGACGAACATAGTCTGGTTAGCTTTTAGGGCAAGCTTTCATACCGCTCGTGCCTGGCCTTTCACCAGAACATGCACTGGACAATGTTCAATTCTGTGTGAGAAAACCATTTGATCCTGTGATTTACTCTTGCATGTTCTCAGCGGCGCCTTTGCAACTGTGTTCCGTGGATTCCACATGCAAGACATCCACTTTAGCTCTGCTTTTAATATTACAACATTGCGGGCAGCCACTCAGGCATCAAGGTGGAGAGAACCATTGAAATACGTATCTAATGGATTTGCGACATTTTCTACTTTACAAGGTTTATTCTATCCCTCTACAGTTGATACCCATAAGCAAAAGAGTTCAGCTCCGTCCACAGACTTTCTTGATACGCATGAAGCGGCTGTTCAGAAGCTGGCTTCTGATTATTCTTTCTTCATCCGACACGACTAAAATAGGTACATCTTCATAGCTCCTCACAGATGATAAAACCAAGCATAAGAGTTCTTGAGGTTTATACGGCAAAGGATGGCAAAGAGTTTTGGTAGTTTAGATTATCACAAACAGCAGTGTATATCATTTCTTCCGGAGAGGTGTATGCAACGGACCAGCCGCATTCTTTTCAATTTACTCAGTCTATCCAAATCCTACACTATCTTTCCCTATTCTGAGATCGCCGACGATCTCATTCACGTCATTCTACGTCCAGCATAGAATGAGCCACCTGTCAAGCAGACCCTTACCTATGGTTCCTCGCCTACATCGGACTCATCGTCAGGGTCGCCAAGCATAACATCAGGCATCTCCTCCCTACGTCTTCCCTGCAGATCTGTACGCAGGAAGCACAATCTGGCTTTAAACTGACGGAGTTCCCCTATTGTATCGTCGAGCATTTTCAGCATGGGAATTTCCTCGTTGTCAGAGCCATCCACTCGCTTTATAGCATGCATCCGCAAGCCCTTTCGCAGGAGCTCTGCTCGAAGATCAAGGAACTCCTGCTCTTTTTCGTCCAGATATTCACGGTACCAGGTATCATACTCAACTTTGATTGCCTGCTGTTGCTGGATAATCCTCTCGTCGTTGAGTTGATACTCTTGGAATGTTTGATGCCAATTCTCAGGAGTGCTGATCTTGATCATGCCAGGATCGATCTGACGGTCAGTATGTTCTTCCCACTCTAGCGTGGCAGAGTCGGGGTTGAGACGAGTCAGTAAGCGATATTTTAAATCCTGCGTCGATAGATAGTCCTCGTTCCATACTTCCCACGCTTTGATACGACGCTCATATGTCTCATTGACAAAGCGCTTCAATGTATCGGCGTGGGGTTGGGCACGACGTCTTCGCTCGTTGCGGTTCTGGTGAAAAGCCATACTGTCGTTTTGCAGATAGCAATGTCAGGAATTTTGAGGTATATTTTTGATGAAGTTTCGATTGCTGATGGTATAAGACGGGTTGTCAATGATGAGTTGTGGTAATGAAGAAGAAATGTAGAGATATCTGTGGAAATCTGTGAAACAACGTGCTGTGGGGAGATATACTGTTTCATTTTGGACTTCGCCTGTTATATAATTTGTCGAAGGGTCAGATGCGTATTATGTTCGATAAAATAGTAGAATAGGGTCAGTATGTTCAGAAGTGTCCAAGGTAATTAGCCTCGTCATGAACAATCAACATACTATTGACTACTGAGGACCTTGTTATGAATACGAACATCTAAAAAACCATTATGTCCGAAGCGATGAACCAACACTTGAGAATTAAATGAACATAGCGGTTTTTCTGTCCGGTGACATATGTGAGGAGATTAACAATAAAGAAATACCTAAACAACAGTGCACTACCTTTGTTGTTGAAGCTGCTTTCCAAAAAGAGAACCCTGTCATGCTGTTCACAATAAAGGCTTAGTAGATAGATAATGGTATTTTGAACAAAGACATAGTTAGCCGGCCTAAGAAACAAGGGCCAAAAAACATACAACAGCGGGGATTCGCTGGTCGTCACCGACCCAACTACTAATCCGCCCCTTACCAGCTTATCTATGGGAGAGCGGACGGGATCCCGAGTTCTCTGATAGGTATGGTCGTATGTGAACGGTTGTACACTCAATTCTGTTTATGGAACCAATCTGGATCATATTAGAAGAATCTATTCCGTACCAAGAGCTCCACCTGTCTCTCACTCTAGCGAATATAGGTTCAATCCCTGTTTTGATAAGTTCAGGATAGCTGGGTTTCCTTAAACTCTACTGTCAGATTACTTCTAGCTACTAAAACGCGTCTCAGTCAGCTTCTTGGCGACAGAATGCATGGATGCCCAACGTAAGCTGATGTTGCTGCCTAAAACACCTCTTCTTTGATCAACACTATGAGCGTGAATTCTTCAAGCTTTTCCCGCACTCTGTTGTAGCATATCTGTCTATGATCTAGTCAATATGTCCCTGAGATCCCAGCATTCCTCAAACCAAAGTGGTTCGGATTTTAGTCTTATCCCCACTCATCGCTCGTCAAAGATCCGTGATCTAAAATGCGCTTCAGAGCTGGGTCTTTGCAATGGGTTTCTTGCTGGCCTTGCCGAAGCTGCCTCTAATTCATCCAGACGAACATTCTTTTGGGTGTTTGAAGACGAAGCACCGGAATATCCACAACTTACCCGAAGTGCTGAGCTAGGGTGTTCGTGGTGCCGCTGGCTCAAGGTTGGTGTGAAATCAGCTACGAGAGGAGAGCACCGGGATTGGCTTGAGAATACCCTCCCAGAAAAGGGTATAGGACGAGTACGGTTGACGGCGTGGACAAATTCTGGATACTCGGGTCCACTGGCAGATATAAAACGTATCACAGTAAAGTCTGATGGCTATAAGTTTATTGGGACCTATACCCTGGAGGCATATGAGATGTTCATCTCAAACACCGATGGTATTAAAACTCCATAAACCTTCTTTTTGTTTCGCAGCATGCTAAGAATCCTCAGAATTTGATGCACTGTCGAACGTTAGTCTGGAGAACATACAGAGCAGAATCACCACTTGCGTAGAGACCCACGCATCCTGCCCAACATTTAAGGATGAATCGGCGCCATCACGCCTTATCAATATTTCATCCGGTAACTCTATTAGATTAGAGAATACAAATGGACAAAGTCGACGCTACGCAGCACTCAGTTATTGTTGGGGGGCATCGCCTGCTTTACAATCATCTAAGACAACTTTGAAGAACTTGAACTCGAGGCTAACGGGCTTCGATCTTTCAGAATTACCAGCAACACTTCGACAATGTATCGAAGTCGCACAGAGGCTAAATTTCAATCATGTCTGGATCGACGCCATTTGCATCGTGCAGGACTCCGAAACGGATTGGAAGGCAGAGGCTCAAAAGATGATGGATTATTACGGGAATGCCTACCTTACCATCGTTCCCATCTTGGCCGACTCGGCGGATAGCGAGTTTACATTTAAAAAGGATAGTGAGGCTGTATTACGTATCCCGGAGCGAAATATGGTGTTGACATCAGAGGGAAGCCCGCGCTATGATTCTCCATTGCTCCGGACAAGTTTCACGAAATGGTCTACTCGCGGCTGGACCCTACAGGAGAAACTCAACTCATCTAGAATCCTTTTCGTCAGTGGCCCAAACTCCGAGCTCGCTTGCCGACAAGGCTGCTATGACACTCTCGAAGGATGGAGAGACTACGACTCGCCTGATAAGGTGCAATCATTCCTACCGCTTCATGATGCTCGAAGAGATCAGGAAGTATTGAGTCAATACCACAAGCGGTATGAAACGGCTGTCTGGCAGTACACCGGGCGGACACTTACAAACCCAGCCGACAGATGGGTTGCCTTTTCTGGTATAGCAGAGAGGCTTACGCTGCTGACTGGTCAGAAAAACGTCGGGGGCCTGTGGGAGAACCATATCATCTCTCAACTCATGTGGATATTAGACTACCGTTCTAAGCATCTGCATGCCAAAGTTGACACAGACTTTCCATCGTGGAGCTGGATAGGTTCGAACTGGTGTATAGACAAGTCCTTAGCCGGTCCTTACGATTTAGGTCCATTTGTTGCCTTACCCTCCTTCAACAACATCGAGAAGCCGCATGCCACGCTTGAGAATATCATATATGAAGAATCAACCACAGCACTTCAGCTAAGTGGGGCTCTTCTCCGGGAACCACTGTTCGGCGATACGGACGAAGTTCCTTACGGTATCCATTACAACAGCCCGCTCTTCCTAGACTACGAGATAGGTCCTGAACGGCTTGGAGGCAGTGATATAGTTGGCTTTCCAATAGGTCTTGGTCCGCACAAGGGCATCAAGAGTGCTTGGAAATTCCTAATACTGCAGCTAGTGAAGCCGAAGTCTCTCGATGGTAGTCTCCCGAGATATCGTCGTGTAGGACTTTTCATTACTCCCAGCGATTCGGCAGAGAAACGATTCAAAGACTTTCTCAGAGACTTTGAACAAAGACCTCAGGAAAGCATTTTGTTAGTTTAGTCTAAGATTTGATTCAAAGTTGGTGAATCCTCTTTTCTTTTGATTAGGAGTGTGGAGTATGCTTTGACTTTTTAAAATTCTATAACAAATTCTTTTCTGCTTATATATCCATGTTTTAAGTTTCCAGATGGCTTAAATTATTGCCTTGGGACATCTTGGAGCAAGGGTAGATGCCAGACTCAGATTGGCTAAGAGTAACGTTATAATTCGTGAAAAAGGCTGCCTCTGATGCAAAAGTAGTTTCTGTATTGCTTTCCGATCTGGATTGCATTCGAGACCATAGCTCCATATATAGATCTATCATAAGCTCAATCTTTCTAACCTGTGCAGCACCCAGTAGAATCCATCCGCTCCTCACGATACCTTGTCGAACAACCGCAACAGTAGGCATCACCAGACGGTCCGCAGAACGTGCTGAAACGAATCATCCAAGGCCCCCTGTTTTCATCGGACCAGTGTTATGGATGCAAATTGAAGCTCTTCAGCCGCAGACCGAGTTTGGATCTGAGGCGATTTGAAGGGATAGTTTGGGGTTGGCAAAAGAAGTAATTTCTAGTTACAACTCAACTTGAAGTGACCATAGGTGTGTCGGCGCCATCAATCATTACAAGATCACCATCGGAGGAGGGTAGAAGACTCTTAGCCAAGTAGATACTAACTTTAAAAAACCTATGAAACTTATCTAAGCCAAACCCCTGATCCCCATCACAAAATGCTTTTTTTGTCTTATTCACTTCGGTTGAAGCCATCACACTTCATGCTCGATACGCTATGCTCTATATAACCGTGGCCTTTAGTTAGGAACAGATGTTATCTTCCCCATTTGGGTTGAAAACACCTTCTTCGGTGATGCTGGGCATGGGATGATTGTCTGCATCCTCGGGAAGTATATAGTGAAGGGGGTGACCAGGGATAGTGCATCCTATCACCGTGGGTCCGACCTCACTAGAAACTGGGCTGATATTCCATTTGCACTGTTGTGTATGTCGCGTAGCTGTTGAATTGATATGCTGCGCAGCTGGGTTAAAGTGATCCATCTCCACAGGTTGCACCACCTGAAGCTCATCGCCGCAAAGTCGCTTGTGCAGAAGACGTCCACCAACGGATGTCTTGGACGCGGGGCGCTTTGAGCATGGAATCGAGAGGCCGTAGAGGGAAGGCGAGGCCTCGTTTTTGTTCCACATGGGAAGCTCGCTGATCACTGACGAACGAATACGCGACGCCAGGACATTGATATCATCAAGGGCGTTTAGAGCCATGAGGGTATTGGCGGCTGGAGGAGATGGCTCGGTCGGTAGGATGAGAGGTCCCGAGAGAGGAGATGCAGGCGGCGAGTGATCATGAGAGCCTGGAAACTCGTCAGTTTACTTCGTTGCATGCTTGGGAAAGACTCACCATGACCAGCAGCGGCGAAGGACCATTTCTCAAGGTGGAGATAGAGGTCGGGGCGGAAGCGACCAGACATCATGTCGAGAGGGCGGCGGAAGGGAAACCTTTTTGGGAATCAGATACGGAAAGGTGTGATGGAAGGTGGAAGGATGTGTATTTTAAGAAGCTGGAAAGGCACAACAGAGACGAAGACAGAAAGGGGGAGAGGTTAGTCATGCCCAGGCCCTTTGTTAGGTCATAGTGCAGACGCTGGGATTAACTTGCTTTTTCTTGTGCAACAAGCTGTAGGTAGCATCCCTGCCATGCTGCGTCTGTCTTTGTGTAGGCGGCCGCAGAGTGAAATGCTGAGCGATGTTGAGCAAAATGGAGAGTGGGATGAGTCATTTGGTCCATAAGAATATATTTTCTGCCGTGTTGGTGGCTTTTCTGGAACTGTGAGATAAGGGACATGTTCAAATGATGGCGTTTAACTGAACAGGGGTACGTGTTGCACGTCCAGGGCACGTCTTTGTTCTTCATATGTTAGCACCGGCGCCGTGTGGACTAGCGATAAAAGTGCTTTCAATATTTTTCAATGGTGTAAGGTTATAATGGAAGTAAGGGCTGATAAATGCGGCGGGAGTCTTGCAGACGTGGATGCTAGCGTTTGGTTCCTTCGTTGCAGCCCTGAAGAAATTCGTTTCAGTCGGCCATGGTCAGTGCAGATGAAATGACACTTGAGGCGTTTGCTTCCTTTGCGCAATGGTACTGTTTGCCCAGGCAACAGACAGTCCGTTTGCCTTTTCGATTTCACAATAGCTAGAGTGTTATGTAAGGCGTTTGCTTCGATAGATCATCAAGGATGTACCGTCCTGTCAGAGTGGCAGACACAATCGCACGGCTTATTCTTTATGCAGGTAATAATTATTATCATTCTCCTCCCACAAACAGTTGTCACTGTAGTTTGACCATGGCTGCCACTGCCTGTGTTGATTAACACTGACAGAACGTATATCCTGCTACTGCCACCTTTCTGCGAGTGCCACTGAGACTGGCACATCCAAACAGTGAAGCTGAAGAATTCCGACTATAAATTCCTGATCCCATTGTGCTTTTATCATCTTTCCATCTTCATCCTCAACACAACAACAGCTTTCGATAACTACCACGAAAGGCCAAAACAAACACCCATCGAACAACATCACAACCTGAATCATTCTACATCATGGCGGAGTTTCTTGAACTCGACACCCCCCTTGCCCTCGCGGAGTCTTCCCGCTCTACCCCTATCGGAGACAACAACATCGCTGATCATGACAACGTTGAGCCCAAGACCTTGGACAAGGCCACTGAGCTTCTAAACCTCACCATGGAAAATGTCCAGAGCGGCAATGATGAACTGAAGGATTTGCGCGCCCAGGTCCAGGCTCTTAAGCTGGAAAACGAAGCCCTCAAGTCCGGAGACTGCAATACCAACAAGAAGCTCAAGGAAGAGATTGAAACCCTCAAGCTCCGACTTGATACCGAAAGGGTCTACAAGGACTACTTTCAGGACCAGCATGAAGAGATTCTTCGTTTCTGGAAGACCGCCGAACTTGAATCCTCAGCCAAGGATGATGAGCTGGCTCGTGTTCGAGAGCGCCTCGCAATGGCCATCTCTCGTGAGACCAAGCTGAAGGACGAAGTCACTCTTTACATGGACACCCATGCCGACTTCGAGATCCAGCTGTCCCAGAGCACTGCGACCAAGTTGCAGGAGGAAGTCGACACTCTCAAAGAAACCGAAACCGACCTCCAGAACCAGCTTCGCATGAACTACCCCATCCTGACCATGTTCTTCGCTGGACACATCCCCCACATCATGCAGAACTGGAAGCTTCAGATCCAGCAACAGATCTATGCCAAGCTCTCCGACAAGCATTCCGACGACGAGTGGCTCAAGGCTGCCATCCAGGGTCGAGAAGACATGATCATGAACATCAAGGAGGGAAACAAGAAGCACCAGAAGGAGATCGAGAAGCTCAAGGAGACTACTCCTTTCATGGCTGATCTGAAGATCAAACGCCTTGAGACTTTTATCCAGATTCGTAAGGAGTTCATCGAGAACCTTGAGAATGAGAATGATGAGACTTTGATGGAGATCAAGGACCTCAGTGAGGAGACTGAGGAGTGCACTGTTCTTTTCCGAGTCTAGAGTGGAAGTTGATCTTGAACTGAGATCTTGCTTTGGCAAAGGACATTTTGGACGACTGAGGAATCGGACGAAGGGATACGACAGGGGAGAGACAATGAATGCATGATTGGAATCGAGGTGTTGGGAAATGTGAAGACAAGCTGTGGGAGATGAAGAACAGAAAACCTGTGCGAGGTTATTAGCTAGCTTAGATAGTCTTTGAATAAACTTTGAGTTTTATTCAAAAGTTATGTGTTGGTGATATCTTGAAGAAAAGGTCGTGATAGCAGTAGCCAACACTCCACAGCGAAGCGAAGGCCACACTTTTATGTCACAGGCCATTGACCCAACAGCATACAGGATATGATGGTACTCTCTGGGAACAATTAAAAGCAGCTCTATGATGGTCGGAAGACCAAGAGCCGTCCCCAGCGTCAGTATGCCATTAGCGACATTCTACACCTTCAGACATCTCCGAGCCCAATAGTCGTACGGGTCACCAGCTAGGCTCATTTTCTGGTAAGTGCAGACTCTAAGGCAATCGATTGTGTGTCCATTGTCACAGGAGTCGGTGCAATGTTTGTTGGCAAGAATACAATATGAACAAATGGCATATGTTCATATTGGAAGGAATGCATACTAAATGCCCCGAGTTTATTTCTCGTGAACAGAGCATATTCCTAGTGCATGGAAGATCCAAGTCTTTCAAGTCGCCTTTTGTTCTGAGCCTTAGTATGGAACAAACACATCTTGGACATTCTCATCATGAATTCATCTGGGAGCTTAAATACCCATATGGTTCCTCCTAACAAGCTCAATATCTTTCCTCTCAGCACCACTTCCTCAGACTTCTGGTAAGTTCAACCGCTCTTCCCCCTTCCATACACAATCTCGTTTTGCAACTTCTTCAAAGACTTCTAGAAGGTAAGTCTACCACGCCCAACAATCACCCATTTCTTCCTGGTTCACGGTTCACTATGCGTGAATTTTCAGATATCGAGAAGCTTGTATCTGTCAAGAAGGCACGGGCGCGTGCTGAACGTAACGCAGAACAAGTAAGACAAGATCAAAAGGAGAGATCTTTATCAGCCACGGGATACATATCCTCACCCCCTGCGGAGTCCCCTTCGCTCCCAGATCCTTTGAAGTCCTATCCGCCTTCACTTTCATCTCTAACCTTGGGTCGCCAGCCCAATTTGAACATCGGCTTCGAACTACAACCTTGGCTTCAGCTGGCTGCACCTAAGGTTGAAGAGACTCCGGATCAGCCCCCATACCCATTTATGTTTCAGCTTCGACCTGGTCATTTTCCCGCGCCGCCACGTGAGCATCAACAGCCTCAAACTGAGAACGAACCGAACTGGGTCAAATTTAAGTATGAAGGTCTTGGCAAGACTATGTGCTCGAGTCCTTTCCCGGCTTATAGTGACGTCCGTGGACGTCAGTCTGAGCCGCATCATCGGGACTTCCTCGCATCTCCACTGAAACCAGCTTTGAAGTCTGCGGGCGGTAAACGTGTTCGGTTCGCAGACACAGACATCCAAGGCACAGAACCATCTGCAAAGAAGGCCAAGCTCCGTCATACGGAGGAGTAGTCCGACTCACAAGGTGACGGACTTCCTACAGAGGAAGGAGAAAGAAGTATAGGATGAACGATGTTGGTGGCTAGACTCTCGTTGAATAAGATGAGAGTGGGTTGAGCATACCAAGCATAACGCGCATAGAATAGATGCGATAGGCACAAAGACAAGGTCCATGGACAAAAAAGCCTACTTGAATGTTTAAGTAGACAAGATCAGAAATTGAATATTTTTTTGCAACTCTTATTCTTGCCGCAGTGCACTGTAGAAGCCATACCTTAGAAATAGCCAGCAGCAGAAATTCTACTCAGGTTTTCGTCCATATACAATCTTAAGTCGACAGTAGGGATGATACTTCATCGACCTCAACTCTCTTCGAAGCTGTGAACAATACACCGTGACTTCCTCCTTTGACCATCCCAGTACAGTGCTGGCCATGTACAAAACAAAGCCTTCCAGGTCTTGCTCCATAGCGGCGTGTGAGAACCTTCCGATCTCTTGCATCTTGGGGTCTTTGGGCCAATTCCCAATGGGTGCCTGTAACCGCGGGCCAATTAGCCTTTCAACGCCTGGAAATAATCGACGGCTAATATAGACCAACCTACCTTGAAATCCCAAGTCTGAATGTCAGTAAATCCTGCATCTTCCATACCCTTCCTCTGAAGATCGTCATCAAGAATAGTAAAGGTCCTGCCAAGTTTCTTCCCACCCTCGATAAAGAATTTCCCCCATTCACTCATTGCACTACCTTCTTTAACAGTGTTATCATCACTTTCCAAGCAGGACGATGCTTCGAAACTTTCTACCCAACCGCCTGGCTTGCAGGAGCGATATGCTTCTTGGAATAGCGCTGACCAGTCGCTGATAGAACCATACAGATACCGCATGTGGATAAAGTCGAAGGTATCGGGGGAAAAGGTCCATGGTTGAGTACAGTCTTCAATCTCGCTAAGCATAGGTAAGCTACGGATGCAATTGGACCAAATCTTCTCTGGGCGACGTACAACTTCACATTTGGAGGGATCCAGCTTGGTTGGATTGGCGATATGTCTGTGCCTATCACTTCGGCTTGAGGGTGTTCATCCGCGAAGTCTCTGGTTAGCAGTCAGTCTAAATATCTCGCCCATTCAGAAACGCCCACATACATGGCCCAGATTCCTGCAACACTATGTAAGCTAGTCATCATTTTTGGTTGTAGGCTTCTTACCTGTTCCAGTGCCCACGTCGAGGACAGACTTGACATCGTTCTTTACTGGTGCTAAATGAAGCTTGCCGTCGAGAGATAGAAGGAGGAAGTGGTGACTGAGCCGATTAGGTACTGTTGAGATTATTGGATGTGCCTCTTACATGATATCCATAGCCTCGTTCTGCTGGGCATCATTGGATGCCCTGACAATATCGCAGGTTAGCCCCGTTTCGGTGTCGAAATAAGAGAACTTACCAGTACTCGACATTTCCTCTTTCCGAGTGATAAGTCCTTCCTTTGATTGTTCTATAATTTAGAATACTCGACGCCATCGAAGCGGTAGAAGAGTCAATATCATTCCCAAGCGAGGAATCAGAATCTTCATCGTCCTGAACGTCCTTCTCAAAATTAGGTCCAAGATCTCAGAACAGAATCATGAACTTACCTCGGCGAGCGCAGCCCAGTGCTCAACATCATGCAGGCCTGTAACTTCTGGTGCGCTGGGCGAAGTTGACCTTGGCGATCTTTTCGGGGAAGACGGTTTGTCGCTCATGATGGATGGTTGATAATGAGAACTAGTTGATGAACTAACTGTGTTTTGGTAAAGCGCGATTTTAGTAAATTTAGAAAAAGACGCTTGCGGGGTAATCGCCTCGGCTGATTTACGTTGCATTGAGACAGATCATCGCCAAGAGTTACTGAATAGTCATTAGAATAGGGTAACCTGAAACCGTTGGAGTTCATGATCTGATTTGTACGGAGCACAATTGGAACTCTGGCTTTAATAGTATCTTCTCGGCTGGTTAAGGTACGAGTAATATCCTATTTATGCGTCTGGCTTTATGATACTTGTTCTTATATCCTCAGTCTTATTTGTCTGCTGTAGAAATTCCTGAGGCGTCAAAGAGGGAGTTCACACAATGATAATTTGTATCTACCACACTGTTAACAAAAGGATCCTATTAGTGACTCCAGATTCACCAAAGAAAATTGGCTTCATGGTCTAGTGGTATGATTCGTGCTTTGGGATCCCCAAATCTGCACGAGGCCCCGGGTTCAAACCCCGGTGGAGCCCTTCTTTTTGGAGTTTAGTTGAAGTTCTCCCTGAACTCGCTCAGTATTGGAATTTCTTTGAGGATATAAGCTTAAGTCGAGGTTATAGAAAGTGAAGGTCACATCCCTTCACCTTTCATGCATTATTCCATTCACTCCTACGCGTTCCAACTTCATCCTCACGTTTGACTTACTACTACCTGCTCGAACGCCACTAAGCTCTTTAATGATTATTTCCGTTAGGCCTTGCTACCGCAATTGCCGTTGCGCTTACTACATTTGCAGAAGTGGCAGTTAAACCTGGAGCCCAAGAAGCCAATATCACTTTGACTTCAGATGTGTTTCTTACTGACATCTGCAAGTAGGTGAGGTACTCAGCTCCGGGCCTCAATCTGAAAAAGAGACTTTCTGGAAGAACTCAAGACGAACCTCCAAGTCTTCGTTGGATCAGACAATCAAGTCCCCAGCAAGCTTGAACGAAGGTTGCCGAAGACAGAAGACCGAGGCGCAAATCAAAAGTACCGCAGTTAACATAGCATACTCTTGCCAACATTTTACATATACGACCACGACCAAAGGTAGTGGAGAACACAGGATTCAGTCGAGTTCTTTCATTTTGCGAAAGTGCCTCAGCTTTCTAGGATCATGTTCTAGAGCTTTAAAGACCGCATTTATTATATACGATGTAACATATACCGTAGTAAAGTTACAATATAAACTTAGGGAAAACCTTCTTGGCAGTAAGCCTGGGGTCGTATTGCCGGAACCTATTTATAAAGGGATAATACCGAGGAACTAGGGTAAGGAGGGCCTATCTTGGGCGCATCCAATCACATTCAGATATCTAACAAGGGTACTACTATTAGGCGAGAAGTGGACCGTTGAATTTTATGCCTGTTTTGGGTACACTAGAGCTACTCAGCCAAACAGGATACACGGAGACCGAAACTCTAGTCTATTAGTGACACGGATGTCAGCTCCCGTAAAAGGGTCCTATACCGCAAGCCTTCAGTATCGAACTACAATCCTTGGCAATACAAGGAGTTAACTAGATTTGCAGAGAAAGTCCGGCCTCTAATAACATAGAATGGCGGTAAGCCGAATTCCCAAGTCATAACAGCTTGAAAATATATATTATGCTTTCGCAGTCCATCAAGCAATCATTTCTTATTCTCTACTCTGCTCTATTCTACCTTCGGCAGATTACTAGGATCCATCCTACACGTCTTCCTTTTACCGCTGCCGATTTTTCACTATGCATATTGCCTCTATTCCTGTTATTGCCTTGGCTCTAGGCGCTCTGGCTGCTCCGGCTTCCGAGAAGAGCGATTCTCAACTAGAGAAACGCTGCGAGTGGAACGATGGCCACGGACCTATTAGTTGGTATGAACCCCTACTCCGTGACTACACTAGATATTAACCTCTTGAAGTGACTACTTCAGCATTGTCTTCGGAGCAGAAGGACGCCATCGCTCAGAGTACATAGTCAAGGCCAACAACTTCGAGAAGCGAGGTTTCCTAAATTGCGTTCCCTGTACGTATACAACTCATACACTTACCAGAAATCATTGCCTGACAGGTTTTTCTCTAGGGCAAGGCCATGTTTATCAGAACTTTTTCAGCCCGTTACCTTATGTGGTTACGATAGCACCTGGTAATACCTGCGAAACCAGAGTGGCTGACGCCTGGTGGGATGATCTGCATATCAAATATGGCAGCACCTTCCTCAATGCCCCTACGGATACTCGCTGTGGGCCGGTAGAGAGCGGTTGGGGCCGTCGTTGCATTATTCACCAGCGCCCTTAAGAGGGAACACCTCTCAAGTGGGCTACCGGTACCTATGAGTGACGGTATTAACGAACTTGGCTTTTGGTGGAAATATAGTGACGTGGTTGGTAGGCCAGTCGCCTACTAATTTGCGGATTAACTGCACTAATAATGGCGTATGGACTTGGGAGACTATGGCCAATTTTGCTCAGAAACATTCGCATAAAATAATCCCATATAGCAGGACAGTCAATCTAAATATTAAACGGCCATCAGACTTCCCAACTTTACGTCTCTTCGGAACCCAGCATACAGGCTCTCGGGCAGCATTCATCCACCTCACACAACAACCTCATGCATGCAGTCTACATCACACTTCAGTGGAGCACTGTGGCTTTCCCAGAAGGGGATTCAGCAAAAAGAAAAACATACAACAGCGGGGATTCGCTGGTCGTCACCGACCCAACTACTAATCCGCCCCTCACTGGCTTGACTATGGGAGAGCGGACGGGATCCCGTATTTTCCAGTGGGTGTGGTCGTATGTGCCAGAAAGTTATGGTTCTTTGATAGATAATGGTCATGCTAAATGACAAACTACTCCATAGGCGATTGTAATGTTTGGTTAGAAAGTACGCTCATCATATAGTAGCATTCACTTCACGGGGCTATGAGGTTTCATTTCAGGGCAGTAAGATATTATTATCCAGGAGCCAGCTCAACTAATATCGAATAAAGACACGAGTCCCTGTGTTATTCTGTTCTTACCTATTGTGACTTTCGCCATCCCGGGGTGCCATAGCCCTCATGGGAAAGCAATGAAATAAGCCGTCCATACCGATCCATCCACTTGAATCTATTGTCCCCACGGTGATCACTCTCAATAAAGCGAAAGTTGACAACCACGTAGCCTGCCTTCTCCACAAGGCCAAAGTCGGGTTTCAAAGCGTTGAACATGTGGCAAGGAGGGCAAGTAATCTTCTTCTTAAGATCTGCTTCATCGTCAAACATATAAGGCACTTCATGAACCTTGTGATATTTGTCAGCGTCTGGATCACCGTTGGCAACAAACTCAGACGTAACGCACACTAGCTGTAACTCAATTGTTCCTTCTTCTGCAGTCGGGCGATCATTCCCTGCCAATCGCCAGTGAGTGCAGCGTATTCCTGCAGGACACTTGTCTGCCTTATCGTGTCGGAGTACCAAGGCGTGGAAGTTGGTGTGTCCAAACCAGATCGATGTGTAAGCCTGCCAGGCGCGGACAAGGAAGGACTGGGAGAATGCTCGTCCAGATGGTTCAGATTCCTGCGGTTCCAGAAAGAACCTCGAATCAAGATCACAAAGCATGTCATCGGTGTGAACTCCCGGAATTAGAAGAGAAGATTTGCTAGGGGCTGGCCGGTCTTTCGATTCGACATCTTTAAATGCGGTAATAAGTGAAGACGCGGTTGATTGGGTATCTGATAGCTCTTCCATGTGAGCACCCACACAAGACTCAAGGCTTGTCATGGTGTTAGTAAAAAGCGGGCAGCGGTTAGTAAATAATGGGCTGTGGATATAGGTGCGGTGATTAATTCAGGTCGACTGAGTTTTAGGACTGGATACTGACGAATAGTTAGTGTTTTAAGTGCAGTTGTGATTGCTGGTGCTGTTGTTGCTGGCTAGTTAGCTGGGTTCTGTCTCCAAAAGACGGAAATCTGGTTTATTTTATTCTTGAACTTCTTGTTTTTGAATACATCCAACATTTATACTTAATCCAGACTGTGCGCCTATATTCTGCTTTGTAATGTGTACTTGAACTGTCCCGTCCTAACCACGAACAAAGATAATGCTAAGGCCTGAGTCGGGTCCAGTGCTAGGCAAAATTTTGAACAGTTATTGCAATTCGTCCTTATTGTTTCCATGTTCAAAATTGCAACTTCAATGAATTTTTTTCATAATAGGAAAAGACTAAGAATAGACAATTGAGAATGGTCTTGATTGGGGAGCTATTCTTTGGTCATGCACTGTTTATTCCTAGTTTTCTGAATTTGTTCAGGGTGCATACATGATCAACAATTGAGTTCGTTCTCTTGTTGAGAATGCTGTGCGATGTCATTCGTGATAGAGCATAAGATCATGATTTTTTATGTATCGCATTATTGTCCATCACACCGAGACAAACAAAGCCCGCTGTACAACACTGTCACGGATTGTTCTGGAAGTCTTTTGTTCCTGAATATAGAGCTTGGTCATAGTCATTACTCTACAGTGAACTTAGATAACCTTCCAGTGCTTTTGAGGATGGCCGCTTGCGATGAACAATCTCTGACAACCACAGTGCTTTGATAGGAGAAAAAGGTATTAAAGGGAGTGCTGGTCCCTCTCCTGGAGCATAACCAGTATCAAACCGTAACTCATCTTTTAGCACTACCCAACAGCTTAACAACAAAACAACACGACTTCAACAATCTCATACAAACCGCCCTCTCGGAGAAAACCCTCACAAAAAGATCGCCCTCAGCATATCATCAAGATGGAGACACTTCTTGGCCGTATCAGCTCCGTGCGACGCAAACTCGGCGATATTTCCTTTGCTCTTTATGAAGAACGCAGCGAGAATAATAGGATCTTCGCTTCGCTTGGTCACGATGGTCCTGACAATGACGTTTCTATCGTGAATTCTGTCATCCAATCTATCGAACTCGAGCTCGATGAAATGAACTCTCGAATTAAGCATCATCTCGACGAAGAGCCTTATGATGATGATCAGGACCAAGAGCGCAGCGCTGTCGATCCAGAAGGGATCGTTAGATCAGCCAGTCAGCCCAATCCATCTCTGAATAACATTTCAGTTGACGAGCCGACTAGATTTCTCTTCTCAGACTGTCGACTCTATGCGGCAAAGTACATGACGAGGGTGTTTCACGTTCATGTTCTTCGCCATCCCAACGCGGCAGAATGTTCCAACAAAGAAGCCTGCGGACACTGGGGATGGATTAATGACAAAGACACGCGGGCCAAACGAGACACAAGCATTGACTTAGAAATACTTTGTGCCGCGCGTCATGCTTGTCTTGCTGTCGGGAGTGTCCATATTCGTTTTGAAAAAGAGGAACTGACCGAGGAGGATACTATGCCTTGTCAACTCCCTACGCTAATTCAGCATTTGATGCCACAGCTTCATGTTTTGAACGCAGAGGGACATTTTATGGCGGCATATCGACTTATCGACAATGGGATCGCAGTTCGAGGCGGGCACTGGATGGTCAAGGATGGAAATTCCGTTCTGCAGGAGATCAAATAGATGAAATCTTGCTACGAGTAGGAGGGGACTAGTGATGAGTTGGAAAGAGAGTACAGAAGGAAAATGGTAAGTGAGCTGGACCTCACGAAATGATTGACAAAGGATGTTTGGCAGAATGGGATAAGAGGAGAGAACAAAGAAGTGTTTAGATATTAGATAGGCTGGATCTTAGCTAATCAACTCTTTTCTCCCGCGCTATTTGCCGCATGACGATTATACTGGGATTTGTGACATGTTTTTAAGAAATGAGACCTGTGGCTGTCATACAGGGTAGGCTCCAGTCTCCCGGCCATGAGCTGTAATTGTGAGATCACAAAGCAACCAATCAGGCCGCGTGGCCTAATGGCTAAGGCGCTAGATTTCGGTCCTTACTATCCGATCCCTCTAGAGATTCCAGGTTCGACTCCTGGCGTGGTCGAACATGACATTTCATTCTTTTTTGTCTTTTTCATTTCATAGGTTATTATCTGGCATGCCAATATTGTACGACAGCCAACCTAAAATGTATTTGTAGGGTCACTAATACTTTCATCAAGATATAAAACTTGGGAACAAACAGTAAGACAATACGGCCATGCATCTTGGCTGTGATAGGCTCAATGACTTGCGCCATTCCCTTGACTCTGTAGCTTGCGGTCGTTTGCTAAGTATGATGGGTATCTAGAATCAGACACTAATGGCGAGAATTGATTTGTCCATGTCTTCCAAGTCTGGGTTGATATTTCTTGCTCAACGTCGATCGTCTGGACTGATTGGATAGTCAAATGTCGATCGATTCAAAGGCCACTACCCTTTACAGTACAGTACAGATGCAGTCAGCTCAGCCGCGCACGTCACCCGTCAACAACCCCGCACATGGCTTACTTAGTCCAGGCTGGCACGGAAATATAAATGCTTCACTAGCATCTCACTCAACATCAGTTGAACCCCAAGTTCTTCATTCTCCTCTGCTCTCTACTCGTTCCAAACACCTCACCTTCAATATGCCAGTAACATTCTCCGTCGTTAACCACCCAGCCACAGCCTGGAAAACCTCAAAGGTCGAAACACCAGAAGATCTCTTGAAACAAACATCCCCTCGCGATCATCGTCGCTGCCAACGCATCATTCGAGCCTCATTCACCACCACCCTCCTACAGGAAAATCACATATCCCCTTCTGAGAATGGCTTCGTATGGTCTGCCTACCATGCCTATAGCCAGCATCACCACCTGACTATTCGTCCTGAAGATGTCTGGTTCGCTATCCTCACCCAGATAAGCTTCTTCATAAATGCCAACGCTGAAGATCTACGTTCCTTCTTTGTTGATCATGAGGGCCAAAAAGAGCTTACGGTCATTGAAGCTGGAGATCTGGAGAGTGCCAACTTTGGTGCTATGGCTCAACAAATGGCAGGTCTTGTTAGCAAGAATGTCAAAGACCCCGAGCTGGGAACCTGGGTCATGCCCAGTTTCTCGACTACGACTGATACTGACCGAGTGGTTGCTTCTGTTCTCTTTATGGGTGCTATGCAAAAGTACTTTTCTTACACCTTTGGTTTGACTTGCGGAATCCCCTCTGTTACCCTGCTGGGGGAGGTCTCGGATTGGAAGTCTATTCTTGACAGATTGGATAGGTTGGACCAGCTTGGAAAAGAGCCTGCCCAGTTTGCTGAGATGCTACGGCCGATTCTGAAACTCATGATTCGATCCCTTGAACAACCTGACGACGCGAAAGTCGTTCGATTCTGGAACACTATCGCAACGCGACATCCCGTGGGGAGCGGTACCGACTACATCACAGGGTGGATCACCGCCTTTTGCTTCTGGGACGATCAGGGAAAGGCCAAACGGCGTTCTGTGACCGATGTCCTTGATGGCGTGGCGTACCCTTCTGTCGATATTGATAGCGTACCTGTTGGGTTTGCATCTGTGCCAGTCAAGATCAATGACAATGGCCATGAAATCAACAGCAAGATGGTCGCTGGCTCGTTTGGTATCCAAGCGTTAACAACCCGCCGAGATACTACCACCCAGGAGGCGTCTTCACCTAGAGATCGCTTGACATCACGAATTCGCAATCTCGTTGGCTCTCAGCAGGAACCCCCCGAAACTTCAGGCTCTGATTCAGACCTGAATGCAATTCAACCTCTCTCGGGGTGGGTGATATATGAAGATGAGGATGAGAAAGAAGGAAAGGATCGGGAAGAGAAGAAAAAGGCTCTGAATGATGAATTGGCGGAAGTCGAGAAATTGCCGGATGGAGATGATTACATGGCTCCGGGTGGAAAATTGAGGAGGATGATATCACTTGAGAGGAAGATATCAGAGCTGGAGGCATTTTGATGCAGGAGTCGAAGGCTAGTGAGGAGGTGATGCACGATGGTGCAACAACACTTTCACAACTGAGTCACAACCTGTTGGTGTCTCCAGCATAGTATCACACCCACTCTGCACCGAGAAACTCCAAAGCACTTTCACAATCACGATCAGGCGAACCTGCTCTTTATCGCCGACCTTTGTATGACGATGAATAACATCCTCACCGGAATCTTCTATTTAAGCCCTTTGACTTTCCTATTTCTAGACATCTTTATACATGATTACTTTCTCATATATGTTATTCCAGTCGCCCTTCACTACATACCCAACACACTGAGTTCCTAATCCTACCATCATGAATAGCAATATAGCGACGGCTGAGGGCAAAGAATCCCTGCGTGCCTCCCTCCAACGACATGAGTTGTTTCCAGCAGAATCTGCAGGTCTACTGGGCTGGCTGGCTAGCCTTCAAGGCATGGTCGGTGCCCTACAGAACCTCGCACGTGGTATTGGTACACGTGTTGGGCTCGGGATGGATATGTGGAATCTCAGCTGCCAGATATCCAGCAGCGCATCCAGAATGGAAACACTGATTCAGCAGATGAACCAAACACATACTTCGATCACAGGCAATATAGTCCTGCTTCATGGAGTTCTTGGCACTCCCGACGGGGTAGAAATTCCTAACTATTACGCGACTTGGCATGCATTGAGCCTTGTGAATCAGTTTGATACACAGAATTATGAGCTGCATAACTTGTGGAGGGCCTCTATGGCGTTTACGCCGCAGGTTGAGCGATTCACGCAGTTGGTTTATCGACCTAGGCGGTGATTTGGGTTCATCTGATCTGATACCTAGCCTGGTCTTGGAAGCGCTGTAGACAAGATGGCGTTGACTTGAAGGGAGGTTGATCAAGCTGGAAATATTGACTTTTATAGCGCTTTAAGTCAGTTAGTTGCTCAAACTATTTTATATTTCCACTATCCTCATTTGCGCACCTCGCTGATGGGCTACATGCTTCAATGTCACTTCTGTTTATTACTTATACCCGGTTATCACGGCTGGCATAGGCTTCAAATCTATCATACAAGTAGTCCGTTTTCGTGTCTTGAACCTGAAAATCTAAGCTCATGATTCTCAATACGCTCAGGCTCACAGCTAGTTCTTTGCATCATGATAAGTAGCTCAAAAGAGCTACCACCGCTCAACTCCCCGACGGTGACAATTCTCCATGGTCTCGAGGACAGTCCTAGATACACCCTCTGGGTGAGGCCACACGTCAAAGAATATTTCCCTTAGTCGTTGTTTCGGAATCCGTGGGAAGTAGCATGGGCTCCCATTCGAGTCACGGGGCAACTCCTCCCCCTCAATCTCACTCGTCACTGCGCCCAATGCACGACGTACATGGAGTTGTCTGGTAACATCATCCATATGTTGTACCCATTGCCAGTCAGACGCTTCTCTGCAGTGACCAAAATCCTTCCAAGTCGTCATTACAACAAAATTTGGGCAACGACCTTCCAGGCGTATTGTGTTGACAGCGTACTCGGTTGAGCATTTCTGGCAGGACCACAAACGACCTTCCACGCTGGTATCAAGTCTTGATCTTGCTTTGCAGGATGGCCTACAGTCTCCTTTGTGGGTCCAGATACACTCCTGTAGATCCTTTCCAGGCACGTCAAATTGATACACTGATGGACGAGCTCGCGACCGGTGGTATTTCTCAAAGATGAAGGGGTGCATATCAACCCAACTTACATGTCCACAAATGTTCCTAAAGCAAGGATGGTATATCCTCTGCTGCAGGCCCAGTGCCTCAACTAGGGTTCCTGCCGGATCGCGATACTGCTGTCTCCCCGGGAACAGGATCATCTGTGACTTCATCAAGACATGCCCACTTAAAGAGAGATGTGTACTGCTCTCTTTGTGAACAAGAATGTGTCCCTCTGGACCGCAGCGTACATACACACTGTTGAGAAGTGATGGTGGATAGATAGGCGAGTCTGGAGCAAACCGGTTTGATCTTGATATAGCTGACAAAATATCAAAATGAACGTCAGGAGGTAAGTGAGGTGCGGACGACTGAAAACCTCGCCCCAAACAGTCGTAGACAATACATTTTCGTGAACCCTCGATTTTAGTCCATGCCTCGCTCTTCTCCGGTTTGTGGAATCTTCGACAGATGCAACATAGAATCTCGTCGAGCCACATACCGTCCTTCTCAAGACGAAGAAGAAATTCATATCGATCTTTTTTACTGATACTCGGAGCATTTCCGGTAACTGAGTATAACCAGCTGCTCGTGAAAGCGAGGCTGGTGCGGTCGACGGGGTTGAGCAAGTCGGCGATGCTAAGGATCAGCTCATTAGGAAGGCTTTGGGGATAAGTCGGCGATGAGAGTGGCTGAGCATACGAAAATGAATTATGTTCCGTAGAGCCCGAGTCGCTTATCCCGTCTCCCAACATGTCGTGATGCTCAAACGTGTCCTCACGCGCGCTGCTAGGGCTCAGCGTTTTAGAACTTGCGCGGGCTTGCATTGCGGAACTTGTTGGTGAAGGATGAAAAAGGTGAAGGGTAAAAGAATTTGGACATGTTTTCCAATCGTGACTCTGTCTTTTATGAAGCCCCAAACTAGACTTTTGTGCGCGGATAAGGCTTGGTGGCTTGATTGTGGATAGATAAGATATCTGATTGTGCGTTCTTAAAAGATGAGATGCGAAAGTATGATTCGCAGTATACAGCGTAACACGTGGCCAATACTCATGTTCAACTTGGAGCTTAACTTATAAATGTATTTGGCTTTTTAGCCCTATTTGCGGTCATTTGCACAGCATGGGTCAACGTAGTAGAAATCAAAATATTTATTTACACCCATATTATGGTGTTGCGACAGATAATCTGGGATAGCTCTCCAATCTGAGGTAATAATTCACTACCCGACGTGATGATTCCGCACTTCACACCAAGACATGCGTCTATGGGTGAGGGAATTGCAACTACTCACCGCTATCGTTTCATTGTTTGAACATGGTGAAGCATCAAAGAATGAGTCAGAATGGACTATGGCTTGAAGGAATGCCCTCACCGTAGGCACGTGCTGATCAAACGACAGATAGACTGCTAGCAGCGTATAAAACTCATCAAAACTGAGACTGGGTGCCCTAGACATTTTTTCTATAGTTTATTGACGTGGCAGAAAGCTTATTTCCCCAGAATCCAGGAGAGTGAAATTTGGCATGAATTCTATAGAACAAAAGATCCTTTCCTGAGCATATTCTGTTAAGTTTCATCTCTTAAACCTACCAGCACCTCAGTCTCTATAAAAGATGCACCCTTCCCCAGAATCTCATTCTCTCAACTCAACCACTCACAACTTCTCCCACTATCTTCTTCAATCCACTTTCCCCTTCCAATAATCATCATGTGCTGCGGTGGATCCAAGAAGAAGGCTCAGCCCGTCAAGTATAAGGTCGTCAACGGCAGACGACGCGAGACCAGGAGGTCAGTCCGCGAAGGCAAAAGGCCCGCGAGACGCAGTGCTGGCATGTCATCCGAGGCCAGTGAACATTCCATGGTGAGCCGTTGCTCGTACAGCACGGGCAGTCGCCCTTCATTCTCTTAGGTATGGAAGATTACATGTCCCCTTCCTTGTATAAGATGCTTACATTACAGTCAGGACTTCGACACACGATGGGCGTTGCTGGCATATCTCAACATTGAGATGCTGGCCCATCTTGATATTAGTCCCGAGGATGTTTGGGAGCTGTATATTATGTTTTGAGAGTTTCTTATGATTTTCTGCAAGATCTTTGTTTTTATAGTCATGTCTCAACGTCAAGGGGGCGTTCTTTTTTGCCTGAAACTCTCTCATAGCTAGATGCTTATGCAGGACAGCTTTATGCGAAACAACTAGGTGTCACATGTTGATCTGAGGATGCAGTGTGCTCATAAAAGTGAACATGTAAACAAGGTTCGTCGGGACCATATTTGCCCAGAGATAAATAAAGCTGTTGCTAAGGTCAGGTGAATAAAGTGAGATGAAGCTTTAGCAACACAGCCTCTTCTGATAAACAGTACTTATCTCGACTCCACACCATCTCCCACAAAAACCCTCTAGTGCTCACAGAAATTCCACTCAATACGCTTCATCTTATCCTGTACCCTCCATTCATTCGCCGACCTTTCCTCCATGAGTTCTTTCCGGAACTCCTTGGCTGTTTTATCATCAAACGGCAGCTCTGGAGAATTTTCTTCGGGCCAACCATGCTTCCTCTTCGATGGCACATTTGCCTCAGAGGTCACCGGTAACAATTGTTCAGGCCACCAATGTTTCTGCTGTGGTGGCACATTTGCAGTGGATATAACCGGAATCGCAGGGTCAACTAGGAACAAGGCTAGAATCTTTCTATGTCCAGGACGTGTCGGATCAGCCAGCTTGAATGAATTCACATGGTGTTGGAATACATTCGGAAAGAATAAGGCGCGTTTCTCTCTGGTGAGTACACTCCCCACGCTCTGGATCGTCGAACCACCGCCGGGCCATTCGATTGCAAAGGTTCGTTGAATGCTCCTCCAGTCATATTGCTCGTATCCCAAATTTCCGTCGTCGAGGTCGTCTCCATTTGACCTGGTACGGAAATCAATGTAGCTGTCAGTGATGTTTTCGTTATCGTAGTAGAAGAGAGCCGTTGAGCAGATGTGCTCATTGAGTTGACCTTCAGTATGCCATGAGCCGCCGGGATAAGTGGGGTTGTTTGGGGTCAGATGGATATTAGCGAGCTTCACGATGACTTGGAGTCTTCTAGGTCCGTCTTTGGGGAGAATGTCTTGGAAGAATCCCGTTGATTTGACGTCCTCGGCACGGATCTTGATTTGCGGCTCCCTAGTGGGCTTTGGTGCGACCGGGGGATGGGTCTTGTAGAACCAGCGAAAGTCTCGACGTTTGACCTCTTTCTCGGAGACGTGGTTTGGATCACGCTCATCTTCATCCAAATCCCCATCCTCATCTTCTTGTTCGTCTTGTTCGTCCACGACTATATCCTCGTCGCTGTCTGATTCTTCCGACTCAAATTCACTCTCTGAGACATCCGTCTTCCTCGAAACAGCCTGTAGTACTGCATTCAGATTTCTTTTTGGTTCGCGCCAGTCTCTCCGCTTTCTCACAGCTTCCTGGCGTTCCGCGTCCGACGCTTCCGAGTCAGATACCTCCGAGTTACTGTAGTTTTCTTCGTTGGAACCGCGGCGAGGCTCGTCATCCCGTGTTGGTCGAGCAAGAGGCGTGCATGCATAATCAGTTTTTGCGCAAGTGCGTCCAGTTCTGCACCTTATCCCAGCACGAGCAATTGTCAGACGCTGTACAGAATATTCCTCCAGCCAGCGGTATATGATATCCCAAGCAGGCAGGACCTTTTCGATAAACTTCTCGATGATTGGGTATAGAGCTGAATGATTCACCGGATGTAGGTTGTTGATGTAACTTTCGATTTTGATAGATCTATCCTCCAATGAAATGTCACAAGGAAGCCACTGGAAGTTCGTTGATGTGCAGTGCCAAAATCTGCCGCTGATCGACTTGTCTGAAGGCTTCTCCACAACAAGGCCCTGACCGCAGTTCTCGAGTGCTTCCGTAAGTCCAATCCGCCTGCCATGGAGAATGCGAGATTTTCCGTATACCAGTGGGTACAAAGATGGATGAACCAAGTTGAGTACCTTTCCATCGCTGCCTGGGTGCCAGTCCTTGCTCTCATCGGGGACATCTTCAAGAACCCTAGCACCTTTTTTGAGCGATTCCCACAGGTCATCAGGGATCAAATGATCAGACTTGATAATAGCAGCAGAGTAGTCATAGACAGGAACAAAGTTAGTGCTCTTGTAAAATTGAGCCTTGAGCTTCAACTCTTGGATGCACTAATGGTATTAGCTTCGGGATAGTCATTCTGTAGGTAATATACGCACTGCGTCAGCCATAGCGGAAGTGAAATCGCCATATTTGAGGTATTGGCCCCAGTCAAATTCCAACGCCTCAGCTTTCCATTTAATTGTGATATCATCATCATGGACTTTGATCCACCAGTTTGGCTTGTTGGTGATTTCTTCGATGAACCGAAGCATGCAGAGCTCGCGATTGGTTAGAGTATTGGCACGGAAGTCGGAATCTAGGCCTAGAAGGGTGGGGAAATGGTTTTCGTCGCCTGGGAGGAAATTGACAGGGAGGCCGAAACCAGGAAGCTTGATGGAAGGAGGTTCCATGCCTTTTGTTTCTTTGTCGCAAATTTGAAAGAAAGTAGTGCTGCAGAGTGTGAACTACAATTGGAGATATTAATCCGAATCTTGAAGTGACTGGTGAGTCTTTAAATAAAATATGCCCACGGAAATATCCGCTGCCTCAACCAACCATTCCGCCCTTTTCATTAGTGAAGCAGGGATCAAATTAGTTGAGGTCACTAGTCAAAAGTATGTATCGAAAATCACAGTACGGGCTTTCCCGCATAGAGGAATCACCGACACGCCATCACTCGCTAGCTCAGCCCAGCTGAAACGAATAGTTAATAATTTTTAGGCAAAGTTAGCGAATGCCCACTTAACCTAAAGACTTGATGTTGTTCTGAACCTCCTTCCTCGTTTGTCAAAGGTTCTCAGACCCATTTAAAGCCTGAACCGCGACAAGCCCGACTTTCCATTTTCAGCTGTGCGTATGGGACTCTCATGAGTCAACCATCCTAATTATGTTTATTGGCTGAGGTTGGTTGTGACGCTGGTAATGACATCTCATGGGCCCATGCTTTTGAACCAGTAGTCCACCGGCTATGTCTTTAGGGTTGCTTATGATCTGGCGATAATGTTTTGATGCCGCTCGCCTTATAGATAAGGAAACAAGTTCTAATATCTTCTAGTAGCTATGTTGTTTCTATTTGATATATCTTTTCTTATTCTCCGTTAATTTAGTTTTTTTTCCCAATATATACATATTTTCTCATCTTCCATTTTGAAACTTATTTATTTATTCTGTCTTACGGACCTACCCTTGAGATGCTCCGTAAATGCGGGTCTACGGACCGTGTGACCGATGATAAGGTGAGCATAAGTTTTATTGTCAGACGCACTTCCCCGCATTAGATATCGTATAGTCTTACCTCATCTTGGTCTCCGTTTTTATTTCTATTCAAAATTCAACAGTTAGTTTTAAGTATTCCCCAGATTCCCTATTTCTACAACCTATCAACTGTCCAGTATTATTTGTTAATTTCAGTGACGGATCATGACCCAACCAGCCACAGATGACTTTACTGTGGGGTGGATTTGCGCGCTACAGGAAGAGTATGAGGCGGGATGCCGCATGCTAGATGAGGAATTTGATGATCTGGAAGCAGAGAACGCTGATGATCACAATACTTATGTGTTCGGCCGCATTGGTAGGCACTACGTGATTATTGGGTGCCTGCCTGCTGGCCGATATGGAACAAATTCGGCCGCAGTAACCGCGCGAGATATGGCTCGCTCCTTTCCTCGTGTGAAGTTTGCATTGATGGTGGGGATCGGAGGAGGAGCCCCAACAGTGAAGGATATCCGCCTAGGCGACGTTGTCGTTAGTCAGCCTCATGGAACCCTGGGGGGAGTTGTTCAATACGATTTCGGGAAACGGCTCCCGGGCGATCGTTTTCAACGCACCGGCCAGCTAAATTCGCCTCCTGAATTTCTCTTGGGAGTAATTCCAGAGATTCAGCGACGACACAATGACCCGAGAAAACCAGACAACCTTTCAAAGCATTTGAAGTTAATGGAAGACAAGCCTGGGTACGAATGCCCCATGTTAGACCGCTTATATCTCGCCGACTATGTGCACCAGGGAGGAGCAACGTGCACAAACTGTGTGGAGGATGGCTTCAAAGAAAGACCAGATCGGTCACCCAGGAATCGGCCATTTGAAGTTCACTATGGCACTATTGCATCTGCAAACTCAGTCATGAAGGACGCGAAAGAAAGGGATCAACTTGCAATGGACCCAGAATTCAATGCTCTTTGTTTTGAGATGGAAGCCGCTGGTCTGATGAATAACTTCCCTTGTCTTGTAATAAGGGGTATTTGCGATTACTCAGACTCACATAAGAACGATGACTGGCACAACTACGCAGCCCTGACAGCATCGGCCTATGCTAGAGAACTGCTTCATGTCTTGAAGCCCAGGAAGGTGAAAGAAGCACCAGCGTGGGCAGGCGAGATGATCCAAGGTAGGTAGCATCGCTTTTATAACTATTTCAAGACTTTTGGTACTTGGTTACAGTTCCAATAGTCTCTTATACGATATAGCTAACCTCTTTTAGTCATAGAGAACTTCGAAGGCAAGCTCTTGGTAGCATCTGAAAAGACTGATACACTGATCCGTCATCAATTATCAAATGAAGAGGAAATAATATTGAACTGGCTGTCATCAACAAATTACGGTCTTCAACAGACTGCTCATTTCGAAAATAGGGAGCCAGGAACTGGAGAGTGGTTCCTTCAGTCCGAGGAGTATCTTCACTGGCTGGGCACAAGAAACGACGTATTACTAGGCACGGGAATTCCCGGAGCTGGAAAGACCATCATCGCGTCGATTGCGATATCCGATCTCAACTCTCGGTTCCACCATTGTCAAAACGTCAGCATCGCTTATGTCTTTTGCGATTACCGGCAACAAGATCATCAGACCGCACGAAGCTTACTGTCTAGCCTGCTCAGACAACTTACTGCGTGCTTGCCAAAGCTTCCTGATACAATCAGATCACTTTACAACGAACACAAACCCAAAGGAACTCAGCCTTCTCTGGTGCAAATATCTGAAAGACTCCAATCTGTGATAAGCATGTGCGAAAGATCTTTCATTGTGGTTGACGCCTTGGATGAAAGCGCAGCCAGCGATTGCCGGAACAATCTCATCAGAGAACTATTCACTCTGGTAGATCTTGGAGCAAATCTTTTTGCGACATCAAGACCTCTCCCTGAAATTATGAACATGTTCCTGGACGAACACACCGAACTAAACATCCAAGCATCCGAACTAGACGTACAAAGGTATTTGAAACGAAGGATAGATAACTTGCGTCCCTTTCAGCAGGGCACCTACCAACAGGACCGAGAATATGCAAAGCAGCAGCTGACACACGCAGCAGAGGGAATGTAAGTTCGTATTCGATATTCCAAGCTTCTGTAATACTAACGACTATGTAGGTTTCTTCTTGCGAAAATATATATTGACTCACTCCAAGATGCCTTCACGGTGAATGATGTACTGGATGGAGTAAAGAGAATTCTGGTGCGAAATGAGGGCCATATCGGAGATACTGATGGGATTCTCGAAGATGCGTATGACACAGCCATGGCAAGAATCCATCAGCAGACGACTAAAGTGGTGACCCTTGCCTTGAAGGCCCTTGCTTGGGTTTGTTTCGCCAAGGTTCCGCTTACAACATCACAACTCGAGGAAGCCATGGCAGTTAGGCATAATCAAGAAAGCCTTGACCGAAGAGATGTTCCACAGATCGGGGACGTAGTTTCTGTTTGCATAGGCCTCGTCACTATCAACCAGCAAAGTGGGCTTGTCGAGCTAACCCACTATACAACAAAGGAATACTTAGAACGTCGGCGAGAGACATTGTTCGCCAATGCAGAATCCGAAATCGCGTCAAGTTGCGTGACCTATCTGTGTTACAGTACCTTCAACCAGAACTGCAAGTCTGACCACGAGTTTCAGCGACGTCAAATCCAAAATTCATTGTATACCTATTGTGCGAAGTACTGGGGATACCATGCTCGGGAAGCACCGACCATTGAAATCATCATCACGTTCCTAGGGTCTGCAATTGCTCTTGAGTCAGCATGCCAAGCAATGATACTTTCTTCTGCACCTTTTAGGAACACAAAATATCAGCCAGATGCAATATACGAAGATGACTCTGATTCAGAAGGCTTAGAAATGGAACTTTCGACTGCTCAATGGATAGCCTGGGATCATGCCTTTGAAAAGGGCTTCCACAGCGCTATAGCTTCCGGAGCATCGCCTAATATGACTGGAAGTCACTTATTGGCCTACTTTGGACTAAGCCATCCACAATACGTGACTTCTCAATCGGATTCTTTGAATTCCGTGGATATTTTCGGTAAAACCCCTATCTCCTGGGCTGCAGAGAGGGGGTTCGAGTTCACCGTCCAATCACTATTGGAGGTTGGCGAAGTCAACATCAATACTCCTGACAAGTCCAATCGGACGCCACTTTGGCTCGCCGTTGAAAGAGGTCACCTTGCGGTCGTGGAACTGCTGCTTGACGTACCGGACGTTGATGTCGACACGAAGGATGCATCCTATGGAGAGGGACCACTTCTGTTGGCTGCTTGCAACAATAAGCAGAGTATTGTTAAGGCTTTCCTTGACAGACAGGTTAAGGACACGAATTTCAGGAATAATTACCGAGAATTGGTGTTTGAGATGATAAAGAGAGAGTTTAACGGCATTCTTGAGTTGTTTCTCGGTCGAGATCATATCGAATGGGAGAATCTGGATCACAATGGTCAAACAAACCTCTTTTATGCTGCGTCTAATTGCCTAAGGAAAAGCGTGAAGATGCTACTCAAATCAGGAAAAGTTGACCCTGATACTCAGGATGCAAGGGGTGAGACACCATTATGGGTTGCTGTGCAGAAGGGAAATCGCATAGCCGTTGAGCTGCTTCTCCAAACAAAGAGAGTTGACACAAATCAAAGAAACAAGGAAGGTCACACTCTACTATCAATGGCTGCCAAGGAGTCTACATTTCCTATCATCAACATTTTGCTGAACGATGATACTACCGAGCTTGATGTGAAGGATCAGAATGGTCTCACACCACTGGAAGTTGCCCTGCTTAAACCTCGAAGTGATCTGGGAAGAATCCAAGATAGGCAGAATCTGAAAGCTATGGTGAGGATATACATCGGAAGAATTGGCCCTGAACGGGCCGTTGAGCTGTTGACTGAGATGGGGAACCACGAATATTCCAAGTCTCTTCTCCACAATCAGTCAGCGCTAGAGTGGGCTATCAGGAATAGAAGCTGGAGTATTGTAGACTATATTTTATATGCTGGAAGAACAGATCTAGAGCGCGAATCCATCCTTGTACAATGGGTAGTCAAGAAGCGCACCGCCTGCTGCGAGGAAGAGACAGGCTAGTACCCCCAGAAGGACAGGAACTAGTGCACTAAATTTCTAATTTTTTTTCTACTAAGCTTGGTAGTCGGGTGAATCCTTTCATCGTAGATTGAATGTCTCTTCTACGTAGCTACAGCCCCTCCCCGGAACAAGACCTTAAACGCTGGAGGACCCCGATAACGCAGATAAGAACTGAGACTAACACATAGGGACACAGTTTCCAGGAAGTTTGAGTTCAGTAAAGTTTTCATATTTCAACATTCTACCTGCTACTCAACATATTTTCTTTACTTTGAACAACGCACTGAAATTATTCTTGATCTTTCCCATGAGCCACTCCGCCCAGTCCTGCAGCCAATCACAAAGAAATGCCTTATTATTGCTTTATTCATTGGAGACCTCACCTCATATTTGCATTCAAGACATGTCCAGATAAAATAATCATTTGTCTCTAGTCAGATCCAGCCTAACTAGTAACTACTGTCCTCCCTCCACCCATTTCGAGAGAGCCAGCTCAACGAATCCTCTGATCTTTCTTACAAACCTGCTTAGCGGGTTCCATAGAACAGCAATCGCCCATACCTATCCATCCACTTCACTGAAACATCATGCGCCTGTATCTCAACAAGTCTCCAAGCCACGACCTCATACCCTGCTTCCTGAATGCTTCTGAAATCAGGTCTCATGTCGTTAGACAGTAAGCACGGTTTGTTAGTTATGTGATTCTCATGATCGAAGAAAGGGGTATTTTGTATGCAGCTGATGCCCCTTTCGAAAAATCCATAGTTTATGCATACCACCTGCAACTGGATGCATCCTTGTGGTGCAGAGTTATCATACCCAGCCGCAAATTCCCAGCCGGGACAAACCTCGCCTATGAGACATCCTGGCGCATCCAGATGTTGGATCCAGAAAATTGGAAATTCGTCCTCGGGGTTCATGCTCGACCTTTGTATCGCCACTTTGCAAAGTTCTTTTGAGAAAGAAAGATAGGCTGAAGGCGGAGGCTGTAACCATACACTTTCCATGTATCTAGGATCATGCAGCTCTTGTTGCGAATGGATCAGCAGTGACGCTTTGGGGAGACGCAGACTCCAGAGAGGGGGAAGCCGTTGAGAATTTCCAGGTCCTGCTGGAATTCCCTGGTGTTGGGCCTTTCCGGCCTTTTTCTCCTCTTCCAAGATAGCTACTCGCACAAGAGCCAAATGAACCCGCAAGACATTTTCACGAGTCTTGAGTTTCTCCATGTCTGAGGCGTCAGCGCTGGAAGAAGAAGCTGGGGTTCGTTGCGTTTGGGACATGTTTCCTGATGCTGTGGAAAAGTCGACAAATTGATGAAGTTGGAAGAGTTGGAACTCTGATGTTTGTTTTGATACAACTGCTCTAGGGAGTAGTCAGTCTCTTTAAATAGTCAAGTTCTGGCAAGAATAAGCAGAGTTAGTAATATTAGTAATAGTCTGTTGGGAAATCATGGCACCCGAACATAAGGAATGAAGATAGAAATAAGCAAAGATCTTGGATCGGTTCAAGAATCAAGACTTGAACAACTTAAAGGATGCCTGAATAATAGCCATGTTCTGTACAAATACAAAGGAGAAAGACCACGACACTAATACCAAGTCACAAGTGCACGTGCACTGATAAGAACATGACAAGTCACTGGCGTCAAACACAGACTTTTGGTTATATCTTCTTTGACAAAAATGTTCAATGTTCAAATTTCTATCCAGTTTCAACTATTTGCGATTGAAAGACTATCTAAGAACACACATATCGCGCCGGTCTTACTGCTGCCCTGCTCACGATACACTATTATGTTAAACCTCCGAGGAAGTCCCTGCACTATCTCAATTTATTTCACCCAAGTATGAGAATATTTCAAAGTTAAAAAGCTTTCTCTTATTGTCCATACGCTATTAGGTATCGGTGCTGACAAGTCCTCACTTTGACGTCAACGTCTCAGCTAGCTGAGTATAAACGTGGACAGTCTGGCAACATTTAAATGTCTGGTTCTACCCATGTTGATAGGAGCATGGCCGCATCTAAGAAGGGCCCATTTATCAGAGAATCTCTCGATATTCAGTTCTTCCACAATCATGCCTTTTCTTGAAAGAGATAATGCTCGCCTTTTTTATATTTCCGAGGGTAGCGGACCTCCTGTACTATTTCTACACGGCTGGGCTTGCGACAGTCTCGATTTCATGTTCCAAATTCCTTTCTTTAAATTCTTGGGATATCGTGTCGTGGCATTTGACTCTCGTGGTCATGGACGGTCTTCCGTCCCATCCGAGTCAGCCCCGGAGCAATAACGGCCAGAAGTAACCAGTGATGACGCAGTGGCTTTACTGCACAGCCTCGGCATTTCTGAACCTTGCATCATCGTTGCTCACTCTCTTGGATGTCTTGTTGCTTCCCTGCTGTCAGTGCGCTCGCCCGAATCAGTCAAAGCCTTGATTCTCGCTGGACCTCTGTACTACCAGCCAATTGCTCAACTGGGTGGCTTCTGTCACATGATGAAAGGAGGAAATGCCTGCCAAGTTCTAGAGTCCCTCTTCGCCTCGATGGTTGGACCAGAATGGCTCAAGATATGGCATCGCATGAGACTTGCCGGAATGCCTGATTGGGTTCCCTATCAGACAGGGCATCAAAACTGCCTCGATCCAGCATATGGAACTTGGGACAAAGGAAGCGCGTTTTGGCCTGGCAAGAGAAAAGTCCCGAGGCTAGTGGTTTTCCCAGATGATGAGTACTTGGAGAAGGAAATGGAGCTTGGTGTAGGATAAGGATCAGTTCCAGCAACTGGCAGCAGGTCATTGGATGTTTTTGCAGGAGGCTGATCGGTTTAATACGATTGTTAAGGGTTGGTTACGGAAGATTGAGAATTAATGATATATATGAACGCTGGCTATCATTCAAATCTGTCCCCTATAGGTTTTTACCTGCTTCATTACCGCTCACAGCCTTTTCAGACCTTTGTTCCATCACTGCCGTTTCCCTCCTCTGGGTCTACCGTTCTCTCCTTCTCCGGTAAACTTGTAGTAGCAGCAGTGCCACTTATTAGATCACCAATGTCAGATAGTACTAGTTCGACATCATCCTCGCTTATCGGAGCAAGAGATCGATCAACAAAAACAAGCTTTGATTTGCGACTCTTCGATCGTCGCTGGCCTTTGCGGTATATCTTCTCCAGAACAATATGGAAGAGCTGTTGTGCTGACGGGGCGCAGGCAACAGCAAGACCGACATATAGTTCGAGACATGACAAAACAAGTATGGCATATGTAGTGGTGCCTTTGAAGTGTTTTAGCGACGAGTATCGCTTGGCTAAATGATCTGTTGAGCTTACCTGTCTGAACATCTTGGCCAATAGCCTTTGCCTGTAAAATTACTCGAGCCATAGTAACGGCAGTCAAGCTAGTATTTTTGTCAGCTTTGAACTCGTATACGTAGTCCGAGAGCAAACTTACAAAAACCCAACACCAAACATGGCCATAACTCTTATCTTTTTATTTGTCCTAAGACCAAGATTATAAATCTGGGTCATAGGCAAGATCAACATCCAGACATCAACGGCAAAGTTAACTACTGAGTGTGCCAAGGTTATGCGGAGGACGGTCAAGTCCTCTTCGATAGTCATTTTATAACTTTTTCCTTCGAATAGAGAAGTTATGGTATGTCCTTTGGTAATCATGACCAGTCCAATTACCATCGAGGAGACGGCGTTGAAGGCGATAGTTATCCATGTCACGAGTCTGAATTTCTCGTCGGGGAATATTCGGAGATAGAAGAAAAGGATTGAGGTTTTGGCTGTTGCAAGACCGCAAATGAAGAGGATCTGCCATATAAATATGCTCTTTAAGTTGGTTAGAGGTTGACCACAACCAGAGAAGCCACTTACTGGGCACGAACTAGAGGATATACCTTCAAAATACGGGCGAGATATTTCGTTTGAGACATCTTTACTAATGACCCTAAGCCGTTTACTATTGCTGTAGCAGATCCTAGTTAGATGGAAGTGATGTAAGAATGAGAATATCAAAGCTGACCCACCAACAAGGGCAAAAACTGTAGAAGCTATCATGATGACCTGTTCAACGCCAGTGAGCTACAAGACGTCAAGTAAATCTGATTATGAACTTACAAAAGTCACTATTGCCCAGCTGTCATCGGGACCCCACGGAGAGCTGGAAACCATTTTAGAGACCATTCGCAGTACCACAAAAACAATAGAAAGCGTCGCAAAAATAATAACAACAGCTGCAAACTCTTGGCTGCTGTCTTCGACTGTCGTATCACACACCCGCAAGACGAGTCTAGAAAACTCTACAGAATTCGTCAGATCAAGATTGAATAAGTAGCATTTAGCAGGAAGACCTACCCAGTGAATCTCCTACCGAACATGCCGCATCAACACATGCTTTTGTTTCCTCTGCTAGCTTTTTCTTTTTGCACATGCCGCTAGTATTCCCGAGGGCAGTGCTTTCCTCGCGCAGGCTCTGGAATGCGCATTGCAGCTTTCCAAGTTAGCAAGGTTTATAGGTGTTATGGTGTTGACCTACAGCGCATTGTGGTACGTCTGATATGGATATTGCCGTAGCGAGGCATAGTAGATATGCACCGCAGAGCAGAACCGCCAATGGCAAGATCCTCATCCTTACGGATACGTTGCGAGGGATTACAAAAACAGGAAAGACATGTCTGTTAGTAGAAAAAGGGGTACCCATTTAACTAAGTAGCCGAGCTAGAACTGGGATGCCGATCTAGTGCAAGTTTCAGGTCTTGGAAGAATTTCTTTTTTCGCAGATCTTGAGGCGTTTACGGGGCGACAAAATTAGATTGCAGCCCCGTCACCTAGCAGTGCATCAACATTTCTGGCGCCGGTATTTCGTGTCGGATCTTACCTAGCGGCTTAAATTATACCTTCGACTAACCTGATCTTTGGAATGTCAACTGTTATCATCTACCGATTAATACGGGCAACATGCTTGTGACGGGAGTGCTTGGACGTGCCGCTCTGGGTATGTCAGGCACGAGGAATGGTGGCTTACGCTATTTGATGTGAAATACTGTGACATACCCGTTGAATGGCCAGAATGGTTCTGAGCTGTTGGTGGCTTGACACGCCTTGGGTTACGATCAAGCCACTCAGCTCAACTAGATATTTGTCGACCTTCTTTTGAGACATATTGCTACATGTATCTCCGTCTGTGCTCGGTTCCTCTGGCGGCATCTACACTGCCACAATCTAATTCCTATTGTCAGATGTGTCCAATCATTTATCGCGCATAAAAAGGCCAAGTTGAGAGAAGCTTTTAGCCGCATGTCTCCGCTGCAAATGTCACATCTAGCTCACAGGCTATACCCACAAAGTGGTCTGCCCGAACACGATCGTGATTAATTACAAATACAGACAACTTTCAGCTAAAACATATGCACCCGTCGGGACGAGTGAAACATAGCTGGCAAAAATCCCTTATTCTCATCCACGCTTTCAACTGCTGTCTGGAGACTCTTGAGGGTCTTTTTAAGTACCGAAGCGGCTAGATGCTTATCGAGGTGCTTGGCATGCATCTCGCAGATTTTCTCGTACGCAGCAAGGACAGTGTACTCGCCCAAGGCCATGGCAGCTTCTTTGCCCTGGTCAAGTAAATTGTCAAAAAGCCCTCCTGACGCTTCTTCATCTTCTGAGTCCGCATCCTCCAGGCTTTTGCTGCTTTCGAACGAGGGGAGCTTGAGCGTAGAAGATGACATGGATCCTATGCTCATAACCCTCTCAAGACTCTGGTTTTTAGCATCGACAAGTCTTGCATAATTTTGACCCGCTATCTCAGACGACTTGCTCAACCTCTCCTGGCCCTTGGTTGCGCTCTCAAAGCTCTTGATGTACATGTTCAAGATATTGCACATCTTTCTCTTTTTTCGGCCCATGTAGGTTTGCCACGCGTTTACAAGCCCAGCTTCAACTGATGAGTTCGCGAAATCGATATCGGTCGTTGCGATGCGATGACCATAGAAGGAATGAGTCGAGCCGAGTTCGAGGTAGCAGAGGAACCACTTTGCTCCTGGGGCTCCGGAAAAGCGAGCTAGGACCCATTCACCTGCGACGAGTTGTAGTTCTGGTTCTTGAATGAAGTCTATGATCCGGACGATGATCTGCTCCTCTTTGGTAGGTTTTGAACCGGTGGCATCTTTGTCGTCGGTCTTGTTTGCGACACTGGGCCCGTTCTTGTCCGATGCTCTACCCTCTTTTAAGCCCGCTGCCCCATGAATCTCCAGGTCACTTTGCATCTTGCTCGCTCTATCTTCCTTGATGATCTTATCCTCTACGGCCTGTTCAACATCAAGCTGTCTCTTCAACATGTGCTGCTCGCACGAAAAGTTGACAACGACACTGGCGAAGCCGGTACTGATAGTGCACCAGCCTGAGATCTTTTGTTTTGGACTGGGTGCTCTGGCGACCTGCCTCGAGAGCTTCTCCTGGTCGATCATAGTAACAATGATGCGCTGGATGTCGAATATGCCTTCTATGCCGGAGCTGTTGATTATTATGGGGTTGGGGCAGATGAGATCGCTGAGAGACGAGTTGCTTGGGTGGCTTCCGTGGCTTGTCATCGACTCTGGCTCGAGAGTCTTCAACTTGAGTTCTTTGATACGATCGGGTAGACAGCACCTTGCAGTGCTCTGATCTGGCGACGAGACACTCTTCAAGTACTCCTTTACTTGCTGATCCAGTGACTTCCACTCTGGTACCTGTGGCGCTGTTGGCTTTGGCGGGTCAGAAGAGACTGGCTCTTGAGCAACCACAGGCTCTGAATGGTGTCTTCCAAATGATGGTTTGCTGATGCCAGCAGCCTTGAAGCTAGGTAGTTTCGGGGTCTTGAGGCTGGAAGAAATCTTCATACTTGGTAGTGATGGTTTGAAGCTCCGACTTGACTTCTCATCAACTGGTGACGTGCTTGCTTCCACAGACGACGGCTTTTCAACCATAGGTGAAGGGGGATAGGGTTGAACACAATGGTCCTTTATGTACAGCAAGATCTTGCCAATACTTTCCAGCTCAGACCCAAGTCTATCAAAGCTGGACTCCCGAATGAAGGCAGATATCTCCCTGACCCACTCCAATGGAAGGCCCTTCCGACCCTGGACTTTGATGCAATCTATAGCATCCCGAAGCATTGTGATCACACCCTGGTAAGTAATCATGACCTGCTTTCTTTTATTTTGTACCTCGGCTGAGATCATCATGTTGTAACGTCGACCACGATCTTCCTCATTTCCATACGCCTTGTGAGAAGCGGGATACATGGATCGACCTCGAACCGGACTTCCCATTTCCACGCCCGCCCAGTTGAACACGGAGACATCATTGTGGCCGATGATGACCTCATCCAGCAGACGAGATAGCGCTTTGGGGTAACCCTCAGCGTGAAACGACTGGAAGCGCACGCCGAGAATTCCCATGAGAGAATAGACGTGATCAACGGGTACAGTTGCTTTGCGCTGGCAGGAGAGTTGCAAGACTCTTTCTGCTGGGAAGCCACTGCGGACAGTTCCTTGTTTCCAGGAGTTCAGTTGGTTGACTTGGCCAAAGTTTGCAATGGATGTCCTGTCAGACACGATGAGGTCCTTCGTGGAGGCGACAAGACACACTAAGAGTAAGTTTATCACATTCTCCGCTTCTGCCTCCACGGTTAGGTCTTGTGTTGTAGGAGGTATGTGACCTTTGAGCTTTTGGAGAATGCGTTCGCTCGTGTTGTCCTGGTCATTGGCGAGATTCCAGGCTGTAAGATAGACAGAACGGGTCATTTCAGACATTGCCGTCTCCATTGTCATCTCGGCTGAGAATCTGAACCCCAGAGAGTGGAGAATCGAGATAAGACGCACTGCCACCTTGATCCTCTCTGAGGCTTCTTGATTTCCGTCATCACTGGCAACGACAACTTCATTCTCATTCAGCTGCAATCCAAGAGCCTTGGAGCTCCCAATTCCGTTTAGAGTTTTCGTTATAGCGTCTTCAGTACTGAACCCTTCCGAGTACATATTGGCTATATCGCCTCGGGTATACAATTCAATAAATGGGATCAAGGGATACATATATCCCAAACTCTCAACGGGTCGACTCAGCGACTTCCACTCCGAGTTGAAGAAGTACGCCATCTTGCTCATGACCAGTTCCTGCAGTGTCCACGCACGATTCGACCATTCAGGCCTATTGTCACTAATAGCATTGAAGCTAGGAATGCCAGCCTCGGGTACATGCGCTTCGCCCTTGAACTGCTTCCAATCACGAACAGCATCAGCTGCCCTCCAGTCTGTGTCAAGATGCACGAGGCAAAACTCGGCGTTGGCGTACCAATCTCCCATGAGCGAGAGTGATTGGGACAATTCTCCGTAGTTGAGCTTGTCGATACAGCAGGTGTCTGACCAGATATAACGAGCACCTCTCTTAGGGAAGATGTTGGTTTGGAAGATGTTGCGGGCTGAGATGATTGAGCGTTCAAGTTTGATAGCTGACTTCCACCGCTGCAGGCGGCTCATCATTTCATCTACAGCGTCGCCAAGACGGCCCTCGCCACGTAAGAACTCAGCGTCGTCGCTTGCCTTCCTCTGACTTTCAGTCGCATCATTGAGAACCCTTTGAGCATCTGCATACTCATTTTCTGCCTCGTCAACCACTGGAGACGTGGTGATCTCTTGTATCTTGTCCTCGTCTTGATGGACGCGACTGATGAGATGATCAAACATGTTCTTCTCCATTCTACACCGATCAAGTTTTGACTTTTTGGCATCTCTGTTTTGTCGTGCCCAGTCAACTTGGGCCTTGGCGGCACCGGCATTGATCCTCATCTCCAAAAGGTCACCGACTGTCATGCCTTGAGCATTGCTGCGTAGAAGAAACAAGATAGTCTCTTCTTGCTCGAGGATATCAAGCTTGGATTGCTCAAGAACAAGATGGATGTCATCATCACGATCTGTCCGATGCCCGCCTTTTGTGCGCTCCAGGTGCTTCTCTCTTGCTCGCTTGATGTGAGCCAAAGTGATTTCATCTCCCTTCCATCGATGCGACAACATGCAGTACGAGTCCAAAGGACTAGTGTTCCAGACATCAACAAGGTTTCCCGTCTCCAGGTCAATCAGACGCAGTGGCCGTTGAGCCTGCTCCGTATCTGGAGTATCGAGAAAATCGATATCCTGAAGTCCGCTGAAAGCATAATTTTGCGGCTCAATGAAGGTCGGTTTGAAGTCTGGGACGAACCACAAATTCAGGATGGTGCGGAGCTTCTCTGGACTGCCGCCGATATCGTCAAAAAGCTTCCTGAGGTGGTCCGGGGTAAGATCGGCGTATGTACTTAGGTCGGTAACCTTTGCTATCCTTTCCGTGATATTGTCCATATTTGTCAACTCCTGATTCTATGGTCTGGCTTCTCTCGCTCATGCGTTAACACATGAAAGAACTCGGCTTGGTTGGACTATTGAGTGTTCTGCTAAGGTAGCATATCGAGATACCGTTGCTGGCTAATGCCAACTCCCCTCTTAGGAATCAGCGGATACAAGTTACTCTCCGTCAGTAGACGGAATCACGGCTTTTTCAGAAAAGACAAAATCTTCATCAGTTCTCACTGCTGATCAAAGGCGGTGTTGCAGATACGGCACTCATCTATTTGCTGACATGCTTGTGCTTCCAAATGTGAAGACCCGGACTCCCCCAGTTTAGGAAGTGATCTACAGACTCAGAAGAGCTGAAGTTCAAGTCTCCGAGGACCAAAAAGCCAATGATGATATGATGACATTTACCGGCAACGGCCCGCAGGAGCTGAACTCGTTAGTCTGGCATGTAACTGGAGCTAGGAGCTGCAATTCTTAGTTCAGCTGTCAATAGTCTCGCAGATCATGCCTTTTAGAGAGACTATCGAACTGTGTCATCTCCCGATTGGCTGTCAAATTGCTGTTATCGTCAGGATGGTAGCACCAAGCTTCGGCAGTGAAGCGGGGTATCGGGTTGTCAAAGGTTAGTGGCACCAGTGAGAGAATAGGTACTCAAGCTTAGGGTCAAGTGTATTTGGGCTGAGTCGCGAAGTGACTACCTGCACCTGACTCATTCTCGCCTGATAGGACTTGTATCTTCACCTTCAAAGTCATCATGGCCTCGTATCACCGGGTTCTCGAGACGTTTGACAGATCAGTGAATCTAAAGAGTGTTGAATGTGACTAGTATGTACGCTACTGATTCATTTGACGAATTATAAACTGACATTTGCAGTGACATACATCCTTGGGATATACTTGTAGATAGCTCGCGATGGGACGGGAAAATTCGTCTCATAGGATTTGTCGATGTCTTTTTCTTGATCTGTTACTCAGGAGAGTCTCGCTTTGAGCAGGGAATCATCATATACAGTAACCGTTCCCTGGTTTATAGGAGACCTAAGGCTAACCAGCTACAGAGGACAATTATATCATTCGCAACACTCTACGAGAAGCAAATGTAGCAGCAACAAACTTAGGCCTCGAAGTTCTGAATGAGAATGAGATTAAAGCCGCACAAGAAAAGGGTCGAGGTATGTAGATCTACCTCGGAAAGATCCAGGCGTGGCTTACTTTTAAATCCAATAGAACCAGTTCTTGAAAAGTACTTCAAGTTTCAAAGCATCAGAGGTGGTCTAGACTACACGGTTACAAGCCTTGGACACGAAATTGGAGTCAAGACACGATACGACAAGACAGAACTGAAAAAGTATGAAATCAAGATCCGAAAAGGCAGAGATTTCGCCATGAAGAGTAAGTTCAGTGTGTACATTCTAGTGATGCGAATTGCTAATTGAATCGCAGAGCGCATCCGTCGAGGCGTTTCTCAGCATGACCTATTTGACCTGATGCATGATGCCATCCGTCTGGGTGTTATCACTCATGCTGAGCTGATTGGCCATATTGTTGGCACGACAATTGGTGGAACGACGGTGGAGGATATGGGGTCTAAATATCTTGAGGCCCTCACTGGGGCTAAAGGGTCCAAGAACTTAGCACTGGCAGCAGATAGATGAGAGCTACTACGTGAGTTAATTATCTACAATGAGATGATGTAGCACTTTTTGAGGATTATTCCAATTGTTTCTAGACGAGCAAGCTGAGCACCGGGTAGTCAGACAGACATGATGGCCTGATTTCCAATGTAACCCCTCTCCACCACAACCCCTGTATCCGTACGGAGTACGCACGTCCTCAATTGCAGAGCCATGTCACATCAGAGCGTCAAAGAATCGCTCATCATTGGACAAACAGGTTGAAATTCAGCCAGCCGCTAAACTGTCAGCGTCGTAAGCGCCGGACCGGTCCTGTAATTTCGTTTACCGTCTCTAGCGTCAAGACGGTCAAGTCAAGTCAGCGGCAATACGGCACACTTTTACTAGTGCACACCATCACCACCGCCATCTCATTTATCCATATCCAGCCTTATGACTCTAGTAATCGCTCCATGCGACATCAAGAAACGTCAAGTACAACCTTACTTGACACCATCGAACCCTGGCAGTTTGTATCTCCACAGCTAGTCATGTCCTCAACAGCAACTGCTGTCCCAGACTCAGGCGGCGGCGGCAGGGATGACAACGCTGAGCTCATCATCGCCGTCGTCGCGCTGGTAATCTCCATTCTCGCCTTCGTTATCGCCATCCTTCAGGCTCTCCAGCAGTATCTCGCAACCGCTACCGGCTGGTCTTCTTGCAGTGAAGCCGTGATAGGAAAATGGTCTCAGTTCGCCCGCCGCAAGATGGTCTGGACCGAATTACGCTTCGATGTCCAATTTGAAGCGCCGGTTATCTTCGTCGCTAGACCGAGTAACACCCGAGGTCCCCTCGGTGCTGATGATCAGGCAAAGGATGAGAGCAAAAAGATTATTCGTTTGGATGGTAATCCCGACAACTTCAAATACACGGATACTGTTAAGGAATTCGACAACGAGTACAAACAGAGCACGCAGAAGAGGGTCATCCATACGGCTGACAACGAAAAAGCCACTTGGTATGCCATGCTCATGGCTATCGTTCGAATGGAGCAAGAATCTCGCGAGTGGCAGAGCAAAAAGTCGGCCGAGTGGATTAAAGCTTCTGGTCCTCGCCAAGTCGATAACGAAGAACCTCATGCTCACCACTCACTACTCGTCTGCATGCAGAGAAAGAGACGTACCTGGGACAGCATGCCCAAGGACTTTGCGAAGCCCTATGCTACTACAACTATCTCTCACATTGTAGAGATCGCTGGCATGTTGGGTATTCACTGGAGACAGTTTGATCTAAACAACGACCAATACCGCGCCCAGGGGAACGGCTTCGTCATCTACGGTTCATATACAGATAATCTCGGTATCACCTTCAACTTCCAGAAGCAAGGGCCTACATGGTTTGAGAAGAACCGCGTGGTCCCTAGTTACAATGTCAAGCAGCTGTGCTTCGGCATGGCTCCAACCATCTTTTACCAGGAGAGGCAGGTTTATGCCGACGAGGCCAAGGGTGCTGAAAGTCTTCAGCTGGGAAGTTTTCCTGAAATTGCAAAGACGCTCGTGGTTTTCGGCTGCGATATCAACACGGTTAACTATTTCCGCGTAAACACTGACCAGGCCCGCCACAGCCATCTGTTTGCCGGTAAGCCAACATTCCCTGTTGAGTGAATAGACAATCAAGTACTTACATGAATAGTTCCATTTGAGCTCCTCGGCATGGTTGGCGAGATGCTTCATGTAAAGGGCACCGTCTTCCGCATGCTTCCAAACCCGACTGTCTTCTACTGGGATCCCAGCTCCTTCTCTCTACCCGCACTACTTACTGAATACATCAACTCGTTGAAGGCTCTCCGTGGGAAGTCCCTCAAAGACAGTGAGCAAATCAGCCGAATAATCGAATGGACAGAAAAAGACGAAAAGTTCCCGCTTCTCCGCTCAGAGGGATCGACGCTGGATGTTTTTGGTCAAGACATCAGCGGCGCTACTTTGGTCAATGGTCTCAACCATCTCCGTGCTGGAATCGAGTTGTGTGATGAGTATTTCGGCAAGATGAAGAAACCGAGTTTGTCTATGGTTAAGCAGGTTGTGCGTGTTCATATTCAAGAAATCATGAACATTCTCCACGAGAAGAACGAAACCGATGAGAAAAAGGACACCAATGGCGCTGTCGATGATGGACCTATTACTATCAACGACATCGACTCTGCCGCAGCAGATGAGAAAGAAGCTCTCCTGATCCAAATGTACTTTGATCGCGTACGAGAAAACGTCGTTCGGGTCATAGGCAAACAGGTAATGAGCAAGCACATGAGAGCCAGGGTTGATTCATTCGCTTCAGAAAAGATTTCAAGCCCCGCTAGCTACAGGCCTGCCACATTCAACAAAGACGATGAGATTAACGAGATCTGGTGTACGCTTGTGTTCCGGATGCTGTGTTGGTTGCAGCTGCATGACTTTCACAAGATGGATATAAACATCAGCAAGAGCGATGCGTACGCGAGTCGTATTCCGGTTTACATTGTTTAGATATATGTAGTCTAGAGGCTGGTTTTGCGAGTACTGGGGAGGGAGATTGTGTTGTATGAGCTTAGATCATGACTAATGACATACCTGCATGACATTTACAAATATGCTAGTTACAACCTGCCTTGACGTGAGTTTCTCGTGACTGAACGGGGCGCAGGAAGCTATGGCTGGTGTATTGAACCCAGCCGTTGCGGCTACTGTCTTATTTGCCCTAGGCTGTTGGCTAGTAAGAGAGACTGGCTTCCGACATATCCCAACTTGGCAAAGAGGCAGGTTTGTCATGACATCATCCTCTTCTGTCTGCATTCAACTTTTCGATCTATTTCCAACCTCGAGTTGGAAAGCTACACCCGGCAGGGTTGCATAAATGACCCCTATTAGAAGAGGTAATCGAACTCTACATATGATACTATACAGTCAATTATGGTGCCCAATTAGGTAAGGCGGGCGTCAAAGCCGGATTGGGTTTGACCGGATGTTTCGGCCAGATCAGGGCCTCAACCGTCATGTCCGAGACTTTGAGCTCTCTGCTTGCAACTGAATGTATTATTATTACATATCTGACTAGTTAGCCCAACTTGCTCATGGCTTCAATTGTCTTCGTATTCTTTATTCCCGGTGCGGGGAAGTGATGTCAACGTGCTTTAGCTGCTGACTTGAAAGCAAGATGGCTCCTCTAACAGTAAAGTCAGTGCCAAAGTGTGAAAGCATCTAGTCCAATTCTGGTCAAAATGTGCATCAACAATTGCGGGGTTTCCCAAGGGTAACACCAACTCACGGATGTAGCGGATTGTCGTAGCGGGCTGATATAACAGGCTAATTAATGTAAACGTAATGTTAAATACCTTGGCACGGCCACTTCCATTGCAGTCCTTCTGTATTTTCTTGGCTAAATGCTGCTCTTTGGTATCAAACCGTCTCATTGTAGAAACCTGCGTGTATCAAGTGAATGTTAGAAGAGGGTTGCCTGGCGTGACAAGTTACATAGAACCAGCAACATGCTGTCACCGGTACGTGCTGGGGCTGCAACTAATTACATAATGTCGTCATTAATCTTCTCCCCTGTTTCCTTTCACACATAGGGCTTAAAGAATCTGTACTGATGCCTTTCGAGTAGCATATAAGATGCATCATATACGCACTTTCGTACTTTACTGTCTTCGCTGCTGGTACTCAGACACAAAATCGTATTGACCAATCTTACAACCGTCACAGCAGGTCTAACCATGCAGCCAAGACAAGCAACATCACCTACAAGACCTCTTTCCCTGGCGTGACCTGGGACGAAGACAATTGGCTTCTCAGCACGACAAAGCTCGACCAGGGACACTATCAAGCTCGCGGTTCAGTAGCAAACGGCTATCTGGGAATCAATGTCGCTGCTGTTGGCCCATTCTTTGAGATAGATGTTGACGAGGAGGGCGGTGTCATCAATGGCTGGCCGCTGTTCTCTAGACGTCAGACCTTTGCGACCATTGCTGGCTTCTTCGATGCTCAGCCTAGAACGAATGGCACCAACTTTCCATGGCTTGGGCAATACGGCTACGAGAGTGTCATCAGTGGTGTACCGCATTGGAGCGGTCTAATTCTGGATTTGGGTGACGACACATATCTAGACGCAGGAGTGAACAACCGGACTATTTCCAACTTCAGATCTACATATGACTTCAAGGCTGGAGTTCTGGAGTGGTCATACAAGTGGACGCCCAAGGGCAAAAAGGGTTCGTACGATATCAACTACAGACTATTCGCCAACAAACTACACGTTAATCAGGCTGTTGTGGACCTGGAAATTATCCCATCGGCCGACTTCAAAGCGACTATTGTCAATGTTCTTGATGGATATGCGGCAGTGCGTTCAGACTTTGTCAAATCCGGCGAAGACGACGACGGCGCCATCTTCTCTGCTGTGCGACCAGTTGGTATTGCCAACGTAACCGCCTACATCTATGCACAAGTGACAGGGTCCAAGTCTTTAGACCTGTCACATCGTCAAATAGTGCACGGAAAGCCTTATGTGCACACAAATCATTCATCTGTCGCACAAGCTATTCCTGTCAAGTTCTCAGCCGGGAAAGCTGTTCGTATCACCAAGTATGTTGGAGCTGCTTCTTCTGATGCCTTCGATGACCCAGAGAAGATCGCAAAAGACGCTTCACAAAAGGCTCTAGAAAATGGATACGAAAAGTCTCTTCGGTTGCACGTCACAGAATGGGCGAGTGTCATGCCGGATGATTCTGTTGATAGCTATGCTTCCCCCGAAAATGGCACGCTTCCTGACGATGAACATATCATTGACTCTGCTATCATCGCTGTCACCAACACATACTACCTCCTGCAGAACACAGTAGGCAAGAATGCAATCAAAGAAGTATCTGGAGCACCCGTCAACGTTGATAGCATCTCGGTCGGCGGTCTTACTTCTGACTCTTATGCTGGACTGGTCTTCTGGGACGCTGATCTCTTCATGCAACCTGGATTAACAACCTCGCACCCAGAAGCTGCTCAGCGTATAACAAACTATCGTGTTGCGAAATACGACCAGGCAAAGAGAAATATCGCCACTGCTTTTACGGGTTCTCAGAACAAGACAAAGTTTTCTGAGTCAGCGGCTGTATATTCATGGACGAGTGGTCGATTTGGAAATTGCACTCCTACTGGTCCCTGCTGGGATTATGAGTACCATTTGAATGGAGATATCGGGATTTCCATGATCAACCAGTGGGTGACAAGTGGAGATACCAACTTCTTCAAGAAGACTTTGTTTCCGATTTACAACTCGGTAGCGAGTCTTTATGATGGTTTACTCAAGCGCAATGGCTCATCTTGGACTATAACTAACATGACTGACCCTGTAAGTTGCATTAGTATTGTGTCTCTGTTTCACGTACACTGACCGGTATATCAGGACGAATATGCCAACCACATTGATGCTGGTGGCTTCACTATGGCCCTTGCTTCGGAAACATTGATGCAGGCCAACAAGATTCGCCGACAATTTGGACGATCAGAGAACGAGTCATGGAACAAAAAGGCCTCAGACGTACTTTTCATCCGAGAAAATGACGTGACTCTTGAGTTCACAACCATGAATGGAAGTGCAGTCATCAAACAGGCGGACTTGGTTCTGATGACCTTTCCGCTGGGTTATAATGATAACTACACAGACCAAAATGGGCTGAACGATCTAGACTATGTAAGTCCCGTACAGGACTGTTCCTCTGAAATAATGCTAACTCTATGGTCCTCAAACAGTATGCGAACAAGCAATCTCCCGACGGACCCGCCATGACCTGGGCCATTTACTCCATCGTCGCCGACGAGCTTTCACCCTCAGGCTGCTCAGCGTACACATATTCCCAATATTCCTACAAGCCCTATACACGCCCACCCTTCTACCAGCTTTCTGAACAGCTAATCGACAACGCAACACTGAACGGCGATACTCATCCTGCATTTCCCTTCCTCACCGGACATGGCGGTGCGAACCAGGTGACTATATTTGGGTACCTTGGATTGCGACTTATGCCTGATGACGGCCTCCATGTTAACCCCAACCTGCCGCCCCAGATTCCGTATCTCAAGTATCGCACTTTCTACTGGCGCGGCTGGCCTATTTCTGCCTGGTCGAATTACACACATACTACTATCCGTCGGCATCCGACAGCTGAACCTCTCGATGTTGCGGATCGTCGGTACAATAGCAGCATCACTATCTATGCGGGATCACAGGGAGATACTGATATGCATCGTCTCTCTGCTGACAAGCCTGTCGTCATTCGCAATCGACAAATAGGGACTAAGAATACCGTTCACGGAAACCTGGCTCAGTGCCGACCTGTTAAGTCCTCCAACTCGTACGAACCAGGCCAGTTCCCCATCGCGGCCGTGGATGGCGCAACATCTACAAAGTGGCAGCCCTCAAAAGCGGCAGAAGTCAGCGACCTGACAATTTCTTTCGCCGAGAAGGATCTTGGGTCTCCGGTCACGGGATTTTACTTCGATTGGGCCCAGTCCCCTCCCGTCAACGTTACAGTCCTTTTCCACAACAAAACCCTTGACAACCCAGCCAGTGCCTACGCGTTGTCCGGTAAAAGCAAAGATGCAGGTTATCAAGTCGTAGCTTCCATAAAGAAACTCCGACAATCGGATCCATACGACGTAAAGACTACTGATCTGAACGCCGTGGTTATACCTACGGGAAACACTACCAACGCCACGCTTTCGAAGCCTGTTCCTTTGTCTCGATATGTCACGTTGTTTATTTCTGGAAATCAGGCTTTGAGCGATGTTGATGTGAAGGCTAAGAACGGTACTGGAGCGACGGTTGCTGAGTGGGCAATCCTTGGACAGTAAGGTGGCTGGGTTTGCCGGTCTTCTTTTTAATATGCCAATAATAAATAACCTTTGTTAGCCGATTGCACTCAAATAAAATATCATGTCGATGCCCTTGTAGCGTTTATGCTGATTTGAAGTATTAGCCTAAGAAGGCGAAAAGGGCAGAGTAAAAGCGGACAGGGGTATTTATCTGGACGAAAATAACAGTGAGGACTAACTACATACAGAATTTTACCTAATAGTGCATGCATACTTCCTAACTAGCTATACACCGTGTCCTCAATCCCCCAAAAGGTATCCACAGCTAACAACTACCTTATCGTTAATTCACTCAACTATGTCCAACATGTCCCCTCCAACACTTTTGAGTCTCCCAGTTGAGCTTACTGCCCGCATCATCGACCTAGCAGACCCATCCACCCATTTGAACTTGGCCTGCACGTGCTCCCATCTTCTAAAATGCGCTGCAAAAACTCTGGATCACCATCGAGAAGCGCATCACAGATTCTCTCTTGTGTCAGACCTTGACCCCTCGACTGTCCCTACTCTCCTCCGCAGCGCCTCGGGCATCACCAACCCCATCGACGCCTGGCATGTTCAACATATTGAGCTCTGGGGATCGAGATGGAACTGGTCAGAATGGAGGCCTTGGGTATTACATCTAAAGGCAAAACAGGCCAGAGCTCCAGGATATAGGCGAAGACGTGTCTTTGAGAACTCGCCACGTTTAGAGTGGTCGCTCCCGCGATGGGAGCTGGCCCACTACTTGAAGATCATGCGGGGGAAACTAGGCTTGCCAGAGGACTTGGTTGACTTGGCACGTGCCGAGCTTGACCGCGGTTGCGATAGCGTCATGCAGATGCTCCTTATAGTTCTGTGTCCTCGATTGGAAAGCCTGAAGTTTATGTACAACAAACACGACAAGGTTGATAGGTGAGTAAATAATACATCAATAACGCTGACTCAAGACCTAATATATCACAGCCGTCGGGGTATTCACTGGCTCACATTCGTTATGGGAAAGTGTTGGATTGATGGGTTTTGGCCTGCAGGTCTCGAAAGTCTACGCGACGCTGCGGTAGGCGTGCACTCAGAGACATGCCTCGATGATGACAGTGTTGATCTTTGGTATACTCGGAGCTGTTTCAGAGGCTTGATGAAACTTCCTAGCCTCAGATCCTTATACTTTCGAGGATTGCGAGCACAGGATATCCCCGCCCGCGAGGACGATCTTGACTGGAACAAACATCTCTCCGACTTCGACTCATCCACGGCGAACGGCCTTCGACATGCAGCTGATGCACTGCCGGCACGGTGTTCCACCGTCGAGCATCTGTTCCTTGAAGCCCTCGGTGATTACGACACATACAGGGAGCTCGCAGCAGCTCCGAGAGCACTCAAATCATACACTATCTACAGTGACCATATAGGCTTTGGTCAAACCCGTGGTTTGAACACATCCTTAAAGCTCATGGCTCAAGAACAATGCGAGCCACTTGAGAGTATTATGATCTACAATGTTATAGAGTTTTAAGCACATCGCTTCAGATTGGATGGACTCAGTAGTGATACTGTGGTGCAAAATTGCACAACACTACGCCAAATTCAGGTGCAAATGACTGATGTTTACCCATCTCATTACTATAACTTTCCTTGGGGAGAGCAGGATCGGGAAGAAGCTTGGGGAGATCTGAGTAAACGGCAGGACTGTGCAAACTATCTTGCGAGCTTATTCCCTGCATCTCTCGAAGTCCTCTTGCTTTGCTTCGGCTGGAAAACCTTGTCGGATATTGCGTCTATAGAAATGGAGGAGGATGTCTTGGTGCGCATGATACAGTCAAAGAAGCTTCCAGCTCTCAAGGCTATCTTTATTGAGCTACCAGACGTGGATGGTGTGTACCCGTTTACAAAACTGGTCCAGGCTGGCTGGGAAAATGGAGTTGATATTCCTATCAAGGCGAATCCGCATGCACCGCGACATCAGATTCGATTCCCCATGGCCCCTCAAGCCGTCAGCTACCAGCCCATAGAAGGTATACACCGGCCTCAATTTAATCCTTGGAGGGGCCGTTACTTTGAGACCTCAGTGGAGATGCAGCTTGGGGAAGAGGATGGGGGCTCGTCTCCGGTTAACCCGATTGAAAGTTTGGATGCAGGTTTCGAAACTGACGACGATTGTTCCGGTATCATGCTCTTTCCCCGCAGGTAGATTAAAGTACTGGATTGGCACTCTTAGACCTAAGAAGGAAAAAAGAATGCATATTGTATCAAGTTCCGCGCCATGATTGCAAACCAGACTTCCGTGACTACCTACCTATTAGAGTAATTTTCCTCCGGATCATAATAGGAAATTATGCTTAAGAGGAACCAACTGGAGTTTAGCTAGGTCTCTATCTTTCACAAAAAAAAGGATGCCACAAGTTAAGTAGCAAAAGTTTGGAGACAGAGGGATTTGAACCCCCGGCCTTTCGCAAGCATTCGAAACAATGCAAAGCGAACGTGATTCCCCTACACCATATCCCCTGATGTTTTTAGGGTGGTTTGTATATACATGTCCTAATTTGAAGCCTGTTGTGCCCTCTCATACTCTCTCAAACTGCCGTTGGCCCTCGGTATCGGTGCCTTGTATCCTGTTTGTCCGTTGACCCTATCATGACCATTAACCCCATTCGTCTTCTTCCCATCAACGGGACCATAGCCACCACCGCCAGGTGTACACAGCATAATGTGATCGCCAGCATGCACATCAACCTCTTTACCACCTCCAATATTGATCCATCGCAAGCTCCCATCCCCCATCTTTCTCCCGAGATAGTTTACCCCACGAATAGCATCTTCACCACCAGCCATACCATACGGACTCGTCACACGTCTTTGTGACAGCACCGATGCATGGCAAGGCTCCGTGAAAATAACCTCTCTGACAACACCATCACCCCCTCTCCACTGTCCCTTACCACCTGAATTTGGACGTAAGCGGAACTGATTCAACACAACAGGATACCGCTTCTCCATGATTTCAGGGTCAGTGATCTTGGTATTCGTCATGTGCACATGACTACCACTGTATCCGTGCCATCCAGGCCCAGCACCACAGCCGCCAGCAATAGTCTCACCATAGCCATAACCTGGAATGAATTTCTTCTCCTCTTTGTCCCAGCCACCAACTCCAAAAGAGAGAATATTCATACATCCATGACTAGCTGCACAAGCACGAAAGGCCTTAAGGATAACATCTGTGATGCGTTGTGATGTCAAAGGATTTCCAGCGCAAACAGCAGCGCTGCTAGACGGATTCAGAATAGTGCCTTCCGGAACAATGACAGTGACTGGCTCCATGCATCCTTCGTTCAAGGGAATATCTGAGCCGACGAGGCAACGGAGCACATAGAGGATAGCCGAGTGCGTGATAGCAAGAGGCGCGTTGAAGCAGTTAAACGTTTCTAGTCCTGTGCCTGTAAAGTCGAAAGTGGCCTCACCATTTTCCCCGTCGATAGAAATACTGAGTTGGATCGGACTTCCATCGTCTTGGTAGTCGATAGCAGTGAGGGGTAGTTGACCTGCAAACTTTGTAGCCGTACTCCTCAGTAGATCTCGCACGGCAATTTCAGCCGTCTTCTTCACAGCACGCATGTAGAAAAGTACCGTGTCTCGCTGATACTCCTGAAAAAGACCGTTGATTAGGTTGATGCCCTTCTGGTTCGCTGCAACTTGAGCTTTTAGATCGGCGATATTATCGTGAATTCGCCGCGAGGAGCTACAGCCGGGATAAGAACCAGGAACGTCGATGAAATGGTGTTGCACTCCCTCGTCGTCGAATTTGCCTTGGGAGATGATCTTCCACTGTTCAAACGCAGCGCCCTCCTGAAATAACTCGACGGAATCTGAGGGCATCGATCCAGGTGCGATTCCACCAATCTCAGCGTGGTGCGCACGAGCTGCGACGAAAAAGTCGATGTACTGACCCGAGCTGTCGAATACAGGAGAGATGAGAGTTATATCAGGTAGATGTGTACCCCCAGCAGCCGGATGATTCGTAGCGATAACATCGCCTGGATGAAGATTCCCTTGCCAATACTTCATAGCAATCTTGACGGCTCGTGACATTGAGCCTAGATGGACAGGTACATGGGGAGCATTGGCTGTCAATGAACCATCACCATCGAAGATTGCACATGAAAAGTCAAGTCTTTCTTTTACATTAGTGCTGATGGAGATCTTCTGGAGTGTTCGGCCCATGTCCTCGGCGATGCTCATGAAGCGGTTGCCGAAGATGGCCAGTTGGATAGGATCAACAACCTCAGCACTGATAGACTTGTCCTTGCCGGTGGATTCAATGTCGACAACAACATGACGCTCAAGAATAGTTGCCTTGGAAGAGGGTGTGATGAGGATGGTCTGCGTCTTGTCAAGAATAATAGCAGGGCCATTAACAGTGGCTCCGGGTTCAAGGTTGTCCAACGCAAGGATGGGCGTTGACTGCCAACCGCTTTCGAAGTAGACCTTTTTGTTGGTCCAAGGCTGTGACTTGACGTCTGATGTCATGACATTATTCAGATCCTCTTGGAATGACCTCTCTTCGAGACGTAGTGTTGATCCACTACTGCGAACACGCACGTCATCCACCATGACCTTTCTCGATTTATCGATGAAGCTGAATTCCCGTAGATGCACCTCTGTAAACTTGCTCAATACCGACGCCCCGGTGTCCTCTGGAGAAACAGGGATCATGAGTTGACTATCAGATCCTGAGTATCTCATATTGAGAAACTTTTCAGTCTGAACAGACGCCTTTCCAATGCCTTGCACAGCGAGCGCAGTCTCAGCCTGATCTGCAAGTGCATTGAGACGCTCCTTGAAGTGAGATTCAGTATCAGCTCCATATGCTGTCGATGATGGCTCCTGCTTCTCCTCAACCACGTCGGCGAGTGCAATTCCATACGCGGAAAGAATAGATGAGTATTTGTGGATGACGACGCGGTTAATTCCAAGCGTCTGTGCGATATCGCAGGCGTGCTGGCCACCGGCACCACCAAAACTCGCTAGATTGTGAGATGCTGTGTCAAAGCCCCTTGCGTCCGTCAGAGCGCGGATAGGCTTAGACATGTTGATATTCGCAACTTGTAGAAAGCCTAGTGCCACTTCCTCGACAGTCATCTCAGATCGAGTCCCTCGAATCTCATCATTAATCCTCTTGGTCAACTCCTCAAACTTCTCGCGCGTGACTCCTGCGCCAAGAGGTTCATCCTCACCAGGTCCGAAGATCTTGGGAAATGTCTCAGGGAGAATCCGTCCCAGGACCAGATTGGCGTCTGTGACGGTAAGAGGACCGCCTTTGAGATAGCAGGCTGGACCGGGGTGAGCACCAGCTGATTCAGGTCCAACAACGAAGAGTCCGTTGCGGAAGAAGAGAACAGATCCACCACCTGCTGCAACGGTGTTGATGTCAAGCTGGGGACAGTTGATGTGTACACCCGCTGTGACCGAGTTTGTTATGTACTCGTAAGATCCGTCATATCGTGAGACATCTGTCGAAGTTCCTCCCATGTCAAAACCGATAACAGGTCTGGGCTTTATTCTCTCAAAGCAAGTTCTCGCAAACCCAACTACACCGCCAGCAGGACCTGACAGAATGGCTCGAAGACCACTGAACTTGTTATAGCTAACAAGTCCACCATCAGACTGCATGAACTCCATGCGCGTATGATTCTCGGACCCAGGCTTGAAGCCACTCAAGAAGCCATCGATGTAGTTCTTAGTAACGGGAGTGAGATATGCGTCTGCTGTTGTTGAGTATGCGCGGTTGACGAGCTTGATGACGGGGAGTAAAGCATGTGAGAGTGAGACGTTATCGAATCCAATGTCCGATGCTAGTTGGCCAACGCGCTTCTCGTGCTCTTGGTAGTTGTAGCCGTGGATGAGACAGACAGCAATACTCCGAAAGCCCTCATCATAAAGGTCCTTCAACTGGCTGATAACAGCAGTCTCATCAAGAGGTTTCAGAACGCGAAAGACTTCGCCTGTCACGCCTGTCCGCACTTCCTCGCCGTCAATCCTCTCAACAAAACTTCGCTCTAGTGGATCCTCGGCATATGCTTCTTGAGTTACTCTCTCGTCAATTTCAACAACTTTGTCATAAAGAGCGCCAGGTTTCCTAACATTGAGGTCAAAGAGATCCGGACGTGTTTGATCGCCGATGATACATAAATCTCCAAAGCCTTTCGTGATGAGAAGAGCGCATTTACTCCCCTTGCGCTCGAGAAGGGCATTTGTGGCGATAGTAGTGCCCATTCGAATAACAGCAACTCCGGTTGTGTCTAGAGGCTCTCCACGGGGGATTTCACGCCCATGAACGTACTCTAGCACTCTTCTGATACCCTCGATGGTGGCATCTTGGTAGTTGCTTGGGTCGACCGAGAGGAGCTTAAAATAGTGATCCTTTTGGCCTGGAATTAGGGCGAGAACATCTGTGAATGTACCACCACGATCTAAAGACTTGAGATCAGTTGGGTTCGGTATGAACAGGAGATTCTTCAGCTTACCGATAGCGATGGTCACGCCAGACAATGGTGGTGTTGGTAATTGCATTGTGTGAACTATTACTCGGCTGGGCTTTGTCGAGTCTAGTCAAAAATGTCCAAGGCAATCAGGTCTTCAAGAGGACACTCGTCGTCTTTTCAATGCCGCAATCCGATGTCGCGGACATTTTGATGCTGACCAGAGTAGACCTGGAAAACCTCAGCCGAGACACTCAGCCCGAGACTCGGAGCACAGCATGGTACGCCTGCAACAAAGCGTCCGTCGTTACGAACTTCCTTCGGATGCAGAATTAGAGCTTATCGGCAGATCTAATACCTATCTGGTCATCTTACCCCGCTATCAAGTTTACTAGTGCTGCTATCAACGTTCCGTCGTTTCGGCCTGCCTTGTTAATCAACCAATCGTTATCAGCGAGGTCCACAGCTAAGATACGCCAAGATAGCTTCGGTTTAGTAGATTCTGTGGTGCGGAGATAAGCATGAATAATGTGTACATAACCGACTATCAGCACAATGATCTTGATACCGACAGACCGAAGCGAGATGCCCCGATCTATAAGTGGTGGGTCATCTTCCTCACAGTGTCACATTGCGTCCTCTGCTGCAATAGATCCATTCACATCATCAAATATTGATTCACCATGGCTGCAGAAGACTCCAAAAAAGACGACATTGGTCGATCCAGTATCGCCAACGTCTCTGTAGACAATGGCAAAATCGATGTGCCTCTGGACGATGCAGCTCGATTTATCGCTGCACATGCCGACTACCCTCCTATGACACCCGAGATGGAGAAGAGAATAAAAAAAAAGATCGACGCCTGGATCATTCCTCTTGGTGTTTTCACCACGACCCTCGCCGCTGTTGATAAGGTGCAGTTATCTACAGCTGCTCTGTATGACTTTCTCGAAGACAACCATTTGACTGGTTCTGAGTTCAGTTGGCTAGGCAGTATTTTATCTGTAGGAGTAAGTCTCTTCCTGTGGCCTGATGTATTTTTCTCGTATTAACGTCTTTAGCAACTACTCGGACTCTTCTTGACGCCTTATATCCTACAGCGCGTTCCTCCCGGAAGACTTCTCTGCTATGGTGGCCTCGTCTGGTCTAGTCTTACTCTCCTATATGCTGCCTGTTCAAACTGGGGTGGCTTTATGGCTCTTCGATTTCTTCTTGGTATGGCCGAGGCGGTCATCTTTCCAGCCTTGACTCTAATTGTTCAGTCGTTTTATACCAAGGCTGAGCAGCCATCGCGAAATGCCAGTAAGTTGACTTAATCCTAAGTCTCGCGCATTTGGCTCACATATATAGTTATCTTCGCCTATTTCTCCTCCATTTTCAACGGTTTCTTCGCTTACCTCGTGGGCCGTATCCCTCCCACGGCTGCCCTCGCGCGATGGCAATATCTCTACCTACTTACCGGAAGCATCAACGTCCTCTGGTCTATCTTTCTTTATTTCACTCTACCTGACAATCCCATGAACGCAAGGTTCCTCACAGAAGAGGAGAAATACTACGCTACAAACCGTCTGGCACATAACCGTACAGGTATCGCTACTGAAGACGACACCTGGAAGTGGCACCAAGCTCGCGAGGCTCTTCTCGACATTAAAGTCTGGCTTGTCTTCTTTTTCAACATTGCAATCAATGTGCCTAACGGCGGCTTGGTCACATTTGGCTCTATTATCATCAAGGGCCTCGGGTTCAGTGCTCTTGAATCAAGTCTGTTGACCATGCCATTTGGTCTTTTCTGCACGTTTGGGGCTTGGGCATTCGGCTCTATTGCTGGCAAGTGGCATAATAGGCGAACTATCGTGGCTGCTCTTGCTTGCCTACTGCCTGTATTGGGCACGGCCATGGTTTATGGTATTTCACGCTCAGTTATTCCTGCGCAAATGATTGGTTTGTATTTGATGTATCTCTACTGGCGTAAGTTCTCTACCTTATCTCCATGGTTTCACCTACTGACAAGATACAGCTCCTTATGTCGTTTTCATCTCTCTTCCTCAAGCCAACACTGGTGGTCGTACCAAAAAAGCTGTTGTCTTTGCCATCGTCAACATTGGCTACGCAACAGGCAACCTCCTTGGGCCTCAAACCTTCAGAGCTAATCAAGCTCCTGCGTATACGGGTGGTGTTATTGCCATGCTGTGCTGCTTTTGCGCTGCCATCCTTATAGCTCTCACCTACCTTTTGGTTTCTATGATTGAGAACCGTAGGAGGGATCGTCAGTTTGGAAAGCCGGAGGGCGTGCGTGAGGGCACTGGTGAAGGTTTCGGCGATCTAACGGATCGAGAGCAGAAGGAGTCGTTCAGATATACGCACTAGGCCAGACACATGCTGAACCTTGCCATACGTTACTTACGTTCATATCAATTACATTGTCTAGATATTAAATCTTCCTTTTCCTACTCAACCTCTTTCATATTATCAAGGCAAAACTTGGTTGTTGTTTCTTCTCTTGTCATTTAGGGCTGTATCCCACCATAATTGGTGTTCATAGTCATATAATTTCTTCATCGACACCAAAATACCCTATATTCTAACTCAACTACTCACAATTTAGCTTTGGTAACCCCCGACTCTTCACTCAAATCAAAGGTTTTACCAACTCGCCAACTCACATCGTCATCCCCTCCGGCCGCCTTCTTCCACTGCCACCTCCTCTCAGTCTGCATGCCCTCCTCAATAACTTTCTTGATCCATTTCCCTGCCAAGGGTAGCATCTTGAATGCCGTGCCAGAATCCCCAGTTGCTACTACAACACCCTTCTTTCCAGGCAGATAATCGATAATGTAAGCTGAATCTTTGGTGTCGGCTATCCAGCACATGTGCTTGTTGATGAGGGGTCTATCCACAAGAGATGGTAGAGTTTCTCTGAGGATTTGACGAATAGCTTCTTCATCATGCGCAGGGATGTATGAGTTGTCCTTTGGAGGGAGAGATACGTCTCCACTGTAGTTGGTGATTCCTGCGCCTGAAGGACAAAGCTTGAGAAGGCCAGTTCTGGGATCAGGCTCAAAGAAGAAGCCCAAGTCTCTCGCGTAGGTCACAGGGATCCCACGCAACTTCTCTGCTTCGGAGGGCGTCAGCTGTACATGTGCCACCGAGAAGGCCTTGGCTGTAATTTGAGGTGCCAATTCGGGAATGACCTGGACAACCTCCGCCCCAAGACTCACAACGACTACATCAGCCTTGTACATCTTTCCGGATTCCGTGATTGCGCCAGTGCAGGTGTCGTTCTTCCATTCCAACTTCTTTACGCCGTCCCCGAGCTCGAACTTAACGCCCAGTTCGCAACAGGCTGAGTAGACAGCATGCATTGAATCAGTCGCATGTGCCCAGCCAGCCAAAGTGTTGAAGTATCCCTTCCATTCCATAGGTCCATCAAAAGCAGGTGCAATAGCACGTATGTCTTCGCGGGTGTTTAACGGTTTGATTCGACCTGCCCAGGCTGGACGCGCCGCGATATTACCAAGAGACTTGGCCAAGGTTTTCTTGGCCTTTTCCGGTGCATTGGCTGAATTGGCAAGAAGATAGCCGACTTGGTGATAGTAAGGTTTAAAAACTGGATTTTCCTGCCAGAGCCTGATTGCCTCCTAGTGTTTCACTTTTCGTCAGTTTGGGGTTCTAAAGGTGCTCCAGGGTAGGTTCACTCACAAGAGCTAGATCAGCATACCATGGACTTTCGTCCTCTGCCCGAATGATTTTGTTCAAGTCATGACCTGCCGAAGTGTTTGAAGGTAAAAATGGACTTTTGTCAATTACAGTGATATGAGAATACCCGTCTTTGGCTAGGTGGTAGGCCGTGGAGAGGCCGAAAGTGCCTCCTCCAATTATGAGAATGCGTTTTTGATTCATGATCAGGTGCCTCGTTAGATTGTTGTGTGCAAACATCGTGGCTGGCCTCTTATCTATATCTCAGTAGACTGTATAACCTTCATTCAGAGTAGTCCCGCTTACTATGGCACTAGCTGTAAATGTATCCTGCATTCGAAGGCAAGCCGTAACGAGCATGGCATTGTCAGAATCACGAATCGGAGTCATGACCTTGCTTATCTGTGGAGAACTCCAACTCATCCCTGTTACCCCGCAAGATGAGAGTCTCCGTAGACGGAAAAGACTTGTGGGGCACAATCATGTTAAGATCTACTTAGAACAAAGCTCCTCTTAAGCGCGAGGCTCTAAGTATTTCTTAACAGATATCAGTCTCCAAGTCTTGGATCATCCATTGAGATATGCTATCAAGCCTGTCTACCCGACCCACCATTTAATCGAAAATGTCCCATCGTTTCGGCCTTCCTCAGACTGCATCAACAGTATTGAACATGCTCTGATTTCCCTCAGATTGCCCCGCTCGTCATACGACTGCCAAACACTGAAAACCACGCTCTTCAATATGGTCCGACGTCGCAGGACAGGAGAGTTGAGAACTCGCTCTGGCTGCACCCGATGTCGCCAGCGCCGGGTTAAATGTCCCGAGGAGAAACCCAGTTGCGCGCAATGTTTAAGTAAGGGTTACACATGCAGCTACGATCAACAGCTTCGATGGCAGCCTGCACAAGAGCTCAGGGGTATGCATCTTCCGGTGGAACGAGCCGTTGAAGACTACATGTTTCTCCATGCGTTTTCATCAGACTTTGGGGAGTCCATCTCAGGATCGTTCCGACAAACCTCTTCAACACCGGCCTCTCGGTCATCCGATGAAATGTCATCTGGCCAGCCTATATGTGAAGACAGTTTTGGCTTACAGTTCCAGCCATGGAGCTCGCCAACGGCGATATCATCTGTTGAGCTACACCTCTGGCACTACTTTAGCGTAGCCATCGCCCCTGCTTGTGTTTTAGACCCAGCTGTGAATCCGTATCGAGACATCATCTTGCGGATTGCTCACCCTGCAGGCAGGGCATCACCCGTGTTTAATATCATAATGGCCATCTCTGCACAAGAGAAAGTTATCTTGGGAGGACCCAAGTATCAGTCCATGGCAATCAAATATTACGATGAAGCTGTGCGCATTCTGCGGCTGGAAATCGTCAAATTGGACAAGGGTCTGTCCGATCAGGCATCCAAAGCCTCTATCTTGGCCACAGTTATGGCGTTGGTCTTTTTGGATGTATGTTCTGTAGCGCTACAATGCTTTCCGTATTTGCTGACAGACAGTAGATCATGAGCAAATGCTCAAATTGGTGGGTAGTGCATTCAAACTTTGCACGCTCACTGGTCCACAAATTCCGCAGCATGCAACCATCCTATGATCCCGATCAGGACGCTCTTTTGAATTTCGTGGGAGGTTATGTTGTTGTTCACGAGGTGTATGCCCATACGGCTTGGGACGCCACAGAGGCCGATACCTACAGCAAACCCATCACATCAATGTGCGACGATATGAACCTGAAAACATTGACGGGATGTTCGACCGAGTTCCTGCAGATCCTGGCTGATATTAACTTGCTCGCCGCTGATTACTCGACATATGCTAAGCTCCACCACGTGGATCCAGAGGCACTCTGCTCTCTGGAACATCGTCGACACGAATTGGAGGAAAAACTGCAAGAGAATGCTTTAGGGGATGACAGTGAAGCCTCAGAAAATGATCTCACGGTCGAGTTGAAACGCCTTACAGGGCTTCTTCACCTGTACTCGCGTTTAGACCACCAAGGGCCACATGATCCTTGTGTCACCCAAATATCCCCGCAGATACTGAGCCTGATTACAAAATTGCCGGCGCGGTCGAATATTATACTGTGGCCTCTATTCATAGTGGCAACCCTGGGTATAGGGCCCGAGTGCGATGCTGAGAGGGTTTCACTATTGCAGAAGTTGGATCAGCTTCAGCGAAAGAGGCAGATGAAATATATCAAGAAGGCTAGGGATATTATAGCTGAGGTATGGAAACTACGTGACCTAGGAGACTCGTACTCACAAATGAGCTGGGATATCTTAGCTCAGGTAGTGAAGACGGAAAAGATAAGCTTATTTTAAGCAATTGTGCGTTGTGGCGTTGGTGGGATGTCTGATATTATCTCTTTCCTCGTTGCCAAGTCTCGCATTAACACAGGCTAGACAGGCTATACATATTATACAGAATATGCATTGCAATGCAGCATAATCCGAGACGGCATAACGTTATGCAGAGCAGGATCATACGATAGCTTGAATGCCAATTATATTGCGTCAAGTAACCCACCATCAGGCCACTAACCCATTTTTATACGAATCAGACAGGGGCTCTGCTCAGAACACAATGACGGCACTCAGCCAAATTATGAGTCGACCCCAAGGTCATGCGACTCTGCACTTCTGGGGCTCCCGCTTACTGCAAAATTGCTGTCGTAAGGAATCGGTATCAGCTTATCGTAATCAGGCCACAGACCAGCAAAATCACCATTCGAGTTCCTCTCCCGTGAACGATATGACCTGTGCACAAGACCAGCCCATCGGCTTGAGCCGGAATTGTAAAGGATAAAAGACAATGGATGGAACCGTACAGCATTTATCATCATCATCACAAACAACACGTACCAATTCAACTCAATTGAACCACCCAAATTACCTATACAATTAAGAACAATTGTCTCATTCAAATCTTCAATATGACGACAAACTCATTCGGCTCGGCCCTTCCCCACTTCGACTTTCCCCAGCCGCAAATTAAGGCCATTACTCCAAGATTGATTCCCCAGGCTGCCCGCCTCTTCCCCACTGCCGCTATCGTCGCTACTGGTGGTGAGTCTCTGATCGGTTCCCCAATCCCAAATAAAAATACTAACGTTTCTGATGTAGCCGCATACTATTACACATATTTCTACGCACCCAGACGGCAATATCACATCTGGACAACTTCAATTTTCGACCATAGTCAGGCGGCACATCACGTCAAGGACACAAGGCCTGACTCGCAATTGAGTCCGATGGAGAGAATGGAAGAGATAGGGTTATGGTGGACGGCGATGTAATATGGCATATTGGATTGAAACTCGGCATACTACAGAACGAAATGATACCCCAGATATAACTGGAAATATGGCACACAAATATTTTAAAGTTAATCATGTTTAAAAGAACTTAATGGATAAGTCACGGGACCGGGAACCCGGCACCCCTAGAACCCGGCACCCCGCCTTTGGCCTTAATACCATAACCTCAATATCTTTAATTATATAAAAATCAATAAAAATAAGCTTAATTTTTATCTAGTCTTTTCTTACTAATAAAATAAGCTTATATTTACTATAATAAGTAACTAAATAACCTTATTTCCTTCTTAT